>SJYV01018781.1:0-12043 GCA_006410875.1 Neotragus pygmaeus | reverse complement strand
GGTTATAGACATTTCAAGATTCATTTGTTGGCCATAAAATTGGTCATGTTTCAACATCTGTACTCCTGTGCATACAGGAGATGAAGATTCTGTGTAGTGAATACTTAATTGGAGTGTTGGCATTTCTGATAGAACTGGCAATTTTTCAGATTGACTGAGGCATTGGGTAGACTTTGAATTATGGACTGTATACTATTCTTGCTAATTGTGCCATACTGGGAGCAATTGCAAGAGAAATGAGAACAGTTCATGCTTTGCACTCCTCCCTCCCTCAGAGGACCTTTAGGAGGGCTCAGATGAGAGCCACAGACTAGACAGAAAACTAAGGTGGCAGTGGTGGAGCTAAATCAGTGTCACTAAGGGTAACCATGAAGGTCAAATTGATGGCCTTTAGGATAGTAGTTGCCAGTATGCTGTTGTAGTTTTATGTAATTTTTTTTTTCACCTTTAATATCACTCAGGGTTCAGTCTAAAGTGGATTGAGAAAGCTAAAGCAGATTTTACCTTAGAAAGTGTCCTCTTTAACATTTTAGACTACTCTAGCTACCCAGGTTTTTTTTCATGTCATTCATATTTATTCTACCTATTAAAAATATTTTCCCAGCATCATTTCATTCCAGGGAAACGAAGCAGTCTTCTACAATTGATTAACGTGCAAACTTAGCACTTATCTACTTATGTTTTGTAATGATTTAAAGTTCTTATCTCATCGTCGAATTAAATATTCATGGTAAAAAAAGAAAGACAAGAAATGGAGTGGGAAGAGGGGTGAGATTCTAGGATGTACTTCAAAGACAGACAAGCCGGCTGCTTAATTTCAGTTAATCTGGCTACTTTTCTTCATTATCCTTTTCAGTTGAAAGGCTTCAGCTGAGGATTCTTTTGCTAAACTCATTCTCTCAGATCAGTGTAAAAATGTATGCTGTAGTTTTCCAGGAACCCGTTACTCTGTTAGCTCCATTCTTTTGCTTTCTTTTTGTTCAGTGGTGGTAATAATCACGAGACCAGTGTATCAGGAAACCTCGGGGATGAGCTTTCTGTTTGGGCGAGCCTTTTCCGTGATAGTAATACCTTCAGAGACACTCTCATTCAGTCATATTTGAGCTTGGGTAAAAATGGTCAACTATACGTCCAAGTTATTTCCTTTGTTCAGAATAAAAAGTAAGGAAGCAAATTTGGTAGTAAAATAAGGAAGCGATAACATCATAAATCAACCCAAAACTGCATTGCTTATGACAACAGTGATGTATTTTTCCTCACGAATCTGTGACGTGGGATTGTAGACAGGGTTGGTAACTGCAGGTGCTATCAGCTGAGGTGGGGCATTGGGCTGTGTTCAGCTGGTGGCTTCAGTGGACTGGAAAGTTGTGAAGCCTTCACTCTCTAAGAGCTGGTGCTTCTTGCTTTGTTCTTATTCTTTCTTCTCCGCCTGAGTAGCTTGCCCTTTCTCATGGCACAGTATTCTCAAGATAGTTGTACTTATCTTACATGGCGGCTGTCTTCCAGAAGGAAAGGTGGAAACTGCCAAAAACAGCATCACTTCCACCACATTTTGTTGGTCAAAGCAAGTTATGTGTCAGCCCACATTCCAGGTGAATTGAGAGAGACTGCACCTCTTGATGGGAGGAGGGACACTTGAGTACAAGAAGGTGAGGAATTGATGGTGGCTGTTTGGAGATTATTGGCCAACATTAATTACTGATGTAAATTAAATAGAAGGGACAGTTTTAGAAAAATTGACAATTTTATTTGTTCCATTAAGGTGGACTGCTGCAATGAAGGTTATGAAACCTTTCTGGATGGATTGTTTCATAGAGATGACTTTATAAATACAATAATGTTGATCAGAACTCCTTCCCCACTTCATTTCCTTCTCAATTTATCAATGCTTAATTAAGTCATAACTTGACTATGTGATGGAACATTTATTTTCATACTATAACTAAACCTCAGAATGCTGTAATGAATGCATTCTTGGTTCTTAGGAAATTTGGACAAAGAAGTTCAATTTAGTCTGGATCTGAAAATAATTCTAGATTTAGAGTTATTGCACTTCAATGGACAATACTTCTTGTTTTTCCTCTTACTTCTTGGAGGGAGAAGTATATGTCCATTTTCTCACAGCCAGAGGTGATGGGAGCTCATATACACCTGTGGTGGATTCATGTCGATGTATGGCAAAACCAATACAGTATTGTAAAGTAGAATAAAGTAAAAAAAAAAATTAATTAATTTTTTAAAAATGCTTTTTGTAAAAAAGAAAAACTAAGGCTGCAATTCTAATGTAAAAATCCTTCCAAATATGAAAACTAGTCTATGGCTTGGTGAATATAAAAACCTATTCCTGTTGCATTCTAATTATTAGATAATAAAATATATTGCATGATTAGTGTATACTAAGTATTCTGAAGAGCCTTGGAATAGGAATAAGAAGATTGATGTTCTCGTTGCCTTTGGCGAGTCACTTAGCTTTAAGGCTTTCTCTTTTTGTCTTTTTATCCCAGTTCTTTTTCTTTAAAAAAAAAAATCATTAAAAAAATTAAGGTATAGTTAGTATAGAATATTGTGTTAGTTTTAGGTGTATATTCTTTTTCAGATTCTTTTCCATCTATTATAGTATATTGAATACAGTTCCCTGTGCTATATACTTTATCTGTTTTATATACAGCAGTATGTAGTTGTTAATCCCAAGCTCCTAATTTCTGTCTGCTTGGCCCTATCCCCACTGTGCTCTTTGGTAAGCATCAGATTGTTTTCTATGTCTGTGAGTCTTTCTGTTTTGTAAATAAGTTCATTTATATCTTTTTTTTTTTAAGATCCACGTATAAGTGATATCACATGTCTTTGGCTTTCTCTGTCCAATTTACTTCACTTAGTATGCTAATTTCTAGGTCTATCCATGTTGCTGCCAATGGCATTATTTCACTTTTTACAGGCTAAATAATGTTCCATTGTATGTATGTACCACATCTACTTTATCCATTTTTCTGTCAGTGAACATTTATATTGCTTCCATGTCTTAGCTATTGTAAATAGTGCTGCAGTGAACATTGGACTGAATGTATCTTTTTGAATCAGAGTTTTCTTCAGATACATAAGGCTTTTTCACAATGTATAAATTGAGGAGAATAATTCTTACTCTTCCTTCCTCAGAGAGAGTGAGATTTAAATAAGTAAAAGTATTCAGGACCACACAGAAGATATGGTAACTGGTGATAAGAAAAATGTTGGGATACAAAAAATGAGAAAGAACTGAATTTAGAAAATACATATGTGTGTGTGTGTGTATTCCCCCAAAGGGGCTCAAGTCTCATTAGAGAGTATTTTCAGTAGAGTATCTAAAGCATAGAAATAGTTTAAGATAATCCCAGTCATTTCCAGAGAGAGTTAGTAAGACTTTTTGTTGTTGTCATTATGCTTGTCTCTCCTAGTTATGTAGATAGTTTGGGTCAGGCTGAACTGCCTTAGCCAAAATACCAGTCCCTTTAAATGTTTAATTTCTTGTAAAAACTGGGTAACATGGCAGAATGTTTAACTACAGGAATCGGGATTGGGCTTGTCCCTTCTGCCCTGACATTCTATCATTTCTGTCCTTCCTTGACAGTACTTATCTATGGTTGAAGATCCTTTTCATGGTCAGTTTAATAAGGATTTTAAAACATCATCAGATAATTATCAGATAAAAATAATTCTAGATACCTGCTGACCATAGAATAGTTGAGACACTTAACTAACTGTATACAGACATACTTCATTTTGTTGCATTTAGCTTTATTGCACTGTGCAGATATTGTGCTTTTTTACCAATTGAAGGTAACTGGCACTGACCTAGCCATTTTCCCCATAGCATTTTGCTTATTTCATGTCTCTTTGTCACATTTTCGTAATTATTGCAATATTTCAAACTTTTTATTATTATTATGTTTGTTATGGTGATCTGTGATGTGTGATCTTTGATGTTAGGTTACTGTTGTAATTGTTTTGCTCATGTAAGATGATGAACTTAATCGTGTGTGATCTGACTGCCTCACCAACATGCTCTTCCTTGGCTCCCTCCTGCTTCTCAGGCCTCCCTGTTAGATAAAACAATTTTGAAATTAAGCCAATTAATAAACCTACAGTGGCCTCAGAGTGTTCAAGTGAAGGAAAGTGTCACACATCTCTTATATTAAGTCAGAAACTGGAAATGATTAAGCTTAGTGAAGAAGGCATATCATAAGCCAAGAGAGGGTGAAAGTTGCCTCCTTGTGCCAAACAGTTAGCCAAGTTGTGAGTGTAAATGAAAAGTTCTTGAAGGAAATTAAAAGCACACTCCAGTGAACACATATATGATAAGAAAGCAAGCATCCTTACTGCTGATAATGGTGAAAATTTTAGTGGTCTGGATAGAAGATCAGACTAGCAACAGTATTCCCTTAAGCCAAAGACTAATGTAGAGTGAAGCTAACTGTCTTCAATTCTGTGAAGGCTGAGAGAGGTGAGAAAGCTGCTGGAGAACAGTTTGAAACTAGCAGAGGTTGGTTCATGAGGTTGAAGGAAAGAAGTTGAAGCCATCTTGATAACATCAAAGTGCAAGGTGAAGCAGAAAGTGCTAACATTGTAGCAAGCTGACCGAGGATGAGATGGCTGGATGGCATCACGGACTCGATGGACGTGAGTCTGAGTGAACTCCAAGAGATGGTAATGAACAGGGAGGCCTGGTGTGCTGCGATTCATGGGGTCGCAAAGAGTCAGACACGACTGAGCAACTGAACTGAACTGAACCCAGAAGATCTGACTAAGATCATTAATGAAGATGGCTACACTAAACAGATTTTTCATTGTACACAAAACAGCCTTTTATTGGAAGAAGATGCCATCTAGGACTTCAAAGCTAGAGAGGAGAAGTCAATGCCTGGCTCCAAAGCTTCAGAAGATGGACTGACTCTCTTGTTAGGAGCTAATGCAGCTGGTGATTTTAAATTGACGCCAGTACTCATTTACCATTTTGAAAATCCAAGCATAAAAATTATGTTGCATTTGCCGTTCATATGCTCTATAAATGGAATAACAAAGCCTGAATGACAGCACATCTCTTTACAACATGATCTACTGAATATTTTAAGCCCACTGCTGAGATCTGCTGCTGCTGCTGCTGCTGCTACTAAGTCACTTCAGTCGTGTACGACTCTGTGCGATCCCATAGACAGCAGCCCACCAGGCTCCTCCATCCATGGGATTCTCCAGGCAAGAATACTGCAGTNAAATTAATTTTTTAAAAATGCTTTTTGTAAAAAAGAAAAACTAAGGCTGCAATTCTAATGTAAAAATCCTTCCAAATATGAAAACTAGTCTATGGCTTGGTGAATATAAAAACCTATTCCTGTTGCATTCTAATTATTAGATAATAAAATATATTGCATGATTAGTGTATACTAAGTATTCTGAAGAGCCTTGGAATAGGAATAAGAAGATTGATGTTCTCGTTGCCTTTGGCGAGTCACTTAGCTTTAAGGCTTTCTCTTTTTGTCTTTTTATCCCAGTTCTTTTTCTTTAAAAAAAAAATCATTAAAAAAATTAAGGTATAGTTAGTATAGAATATTGTGTTAGTTTTAGGTGTATATTCTTTTTCAGATTCTTTTCCATCTATTATAGTATATTGAATACAGTTCCCTGTGCTATATACTTTATCTGTTTTATATACAGCAGTATGTAGTTGTTAATCCCAAGCTCCTAATTTCTGTCTGCTTGGCCCTATCCCCACTGTGCTCTTTGGTAAGCATCAGATTGTTTTCTATGTCTGTGAGTCTTTCTGTTTTGTAAATAAGTTCATTTATATCTTTTTTTTTTTAAGATCCACGTATAAGTGATATCACATGTCTTTGGCTTTCTCTGTCCAATTTACTTCACTTAGTATGCTAATTTCTAGGTCTATCCATGTTGCTGCCAATGGCATTATTTCACTTTTTACAGGCTAAATAATGTTCCATTGTATGTATGTACCACATCTACTTTATCCATTTTTCTGTCAGTGAACATTTATATTGCTTCCATGTCTTAGCTATTGTAAATAGTGCTGCAGTGAACATTGGACTGAATGTATCTTTTTGAATCAGAGTTTTCTTCAGATACATAAGGCTTTTTCACAATGTATAAATTGAGGAGAATAATTCTTACTCTTCCTTCCTCAGAGAGTGTGAGATTTAAATAAGTAAAAGTATTCAGGACCACACAGAAGATATGGTAACTGGTGATAAGAAAAATGTTGGGATACAAAAAATGAGAAAGAACTGAATTTAGAAAATACATATGTGTGTGTGTGTGTATTCCCCCAAAGGGGCTCAAGTCTCATTAGAGAGTATTTTCAGTAGAGTATCTAAAGCATAGAAATAGTTTAAGATAATCCCAGTCATTTCCAGAGAGAGTTAGTAAGACTTTTTGTTGTTGTCATTATGCTTGTCTCTCCTAGTTATGTAGACAGTTTGGGTCAGGCTGAACTGCCTTAGCCAAAATACCAGTCCCTTTAAATGTTTAATTTCTTGTAAAAACTGGGTAACATGGCAGAATGTTTAACTACAGGAATCGGGATTGGGCTTGTCCCTTCTGCCCTGACATTCTATCATTTCTGTCCTTCCTTGACAGTACTTATCTATGGTTGAAGATCCTTTTCATGGTCAGTTTAATAAGGATTTTAAAACATCATCAGATAATTATCAGATAAAAATAATTCTAGATACCTGCTGACCATAGAATAGTTGAGACACTTAACTAACTGTATACAGACATACTTCATTTTGTTGCATTTAGCTTTATTGCACTGTGCAGATATTGTGCTTTTTTACCAATTGAAGGTAACTGGCACTGACCTAGCCATTTTCCCCATAGCATTTTGCTTGTCATGTCTCTTTGTCACATTTTCGTAATTATTGCAATATTTCAAACTTTTTATTATTATTATGTTTGTTATGGTGATCTGTGATGTGTGATCTTTGATGTTAGGTTACTGTTGTAATTGTTTTGCTCATGTAAGATGATGAACTTAATCGTGTGTGATCTGACTGCCTCACCAACATGCTCTTCCTTGGCTCCCTCCTGCTTCTCAGGCCTCCCTGTTAGATAAAACAATTTTGAAATTAAGCCAATTAATAAACCTACAGTGGCCTCAGAGTGTTCAAGTGAAGGAAAGTGTCACACATCTCTTATATTAAGTCAGAAACTGGAAATGATTAAGCTTAGTGAAGAAGGCATATCATAAGCCAAGAGAGGGTGAAAGTTGCCTCCTTGTGCCAAACAGTTAGCCAAGTTGTGAGTGTAAATGAAAAGTTCTTGAAGGAAATTAAAAGCACACTCCAGTGAACACATATATGATAAGAAAGCAAGCATCCTTACTGCTGATAATGGTGAAAATTTTAGTGGTCTGGATAGAAGATCAGACTAGCAACAGTATTCCCTTAAGCCAAAGACTAATGTAGAGTGAAGCTAACTGTCTTCAATTCTGTGAAGGCTGAGAGAGGTGAGAAAGCTGCTGGAGAACAGTTTGAAACTAGCAGAGGTTGGTTCATGAGGTTGAAGGAAAGAAGTTGAAGCCATCTTGATAACATCAAAGTGCAAGGTGAAGCAGAAAGTGCTAACATTGTAGCAAGCTGACCGAGGATGAGATGGCTGGATGGCATCACGGACTCGATGGACGTGAGTCTGAGTGAACTCCAAGAGATGGTAATGAACAGGGAGGCCTGGTGTGCTGCGATTCATGGGGTCGCAAAGAGTCAGACACGACTGAGCAACTGAACTGAACTGAACCCAGAAGATCTGACTAAGATCATTAATGAAGATGGCTACACTAAACAGATTTTTCATTGTACACAAAACAGCCTTTTATTGGAAGAAGATGCCATCTAGGACTTCAAAGCTAGAGAGGAGAAGTCAATGCCTGGCTCCAAAGCTTCAGAAGATGGACTGACTCTCTTGTTAGGAGCTAATGCAGCTGGTGATTTTAAATTGACGCCAGTACTCATTTACCATTTTGAAAATCCAAGCATAAAAATTATGTTGCATTTGCCGTTCATATGCTCTATAAATGGAATAACAAAGCCTGAATGACAGCACATCTCTTTACAACATGATCTACTGAATATTTTAAGCCCACTGCTGAGATCTGCTGCTGCTGCTGCTGCTGCTACTAAGTCACTTCAGTCGTGTACGACTCTGTGCGATCCCATAGACAGCAGCCCACCAGGCTCCTCCATCCATGGGATTCTCCAGGCAAGAATACTGCAGTGGGTTGTCATTTCCTTCTCCAAATGTTGAGATCTACTGCTCAGAAAAAAGACTCCTTCAAAATAATACTACCTGTTGGCAGTGTCTCTGTCACCCAAGAGCTCTGATGGAGATGTAAAATGAAATTAATGTTGTTTTCATGCCTGCCAGCACAACATTCATTCTGCAGCCCATGCATCAAGGAGTAATTTTGACTTTCGAGTCTTACTACTTAAGAAATACATTTTGTAAAACTGTAGTTGCCATACTGATTGCTCTGGTGGATCTGAGCAAAGTCAAATGAAAATCTTCTGGAAAGGATTCATCATTCTAGCTACCATTAAGAACATTTGTGATTCACTGGAAAAGGTCAAAATATCAACATTTAACAGGATGTTGGAAGAAGTTGATTCCAACTCTCATGGATGACTTGGAGAAGTTCAAGACCTCAGTGGAGGAAGTAACTGCAGATGTGGTAGAAATAGCCAGAAAACCAGAAGAAGAAGTGGAGCCTGAAGATGTGTCTGCTCTGCTGCAGTTTCACAATAACATTTTAATTGCCGAGGAGTTGTTTCTTATGAATGAGCAAAGAAAGTGGTTTCTGGAGATGAAATCTACTCTAGATGAAGATGCTATAAAGATTGTTGAAATGACAACAAAGAATTTAGAATATTAATAGCTGAGAAAGCAACAGCAAAGTTTGGAAGGGTTAACTCCATTTTGAAAGAAATTCTACTGTGGTCAGAGTGCTATCAAACAGCACTGCATACTAGAGAAAAACCATTTGTGAAAGGAAAAGCCAATCGATGTGGCAGACTTCATCATTGTCTTCATCTAGAAAATTGCCATAGCCACCGCAACCTTCAGCATCCACTACCCTGATCGTTCTGCAGCCAATAACATTGAGGAAGACCTTCCAGCAGCAAAAAGATTATGACTCACTGAAGGCTTAGATAACGGTTAGCATTTTTTTAGCAATGAAGTGTTTTTAAAATAAGGTATGTACGTTGTTTTTTTCAGACATAATGATATCACACATTTCATAGATTCCTGTATAGTATAAATATAACCTTTATATATATTCATTATATAAATGAATAAATAAATGAATAAAATGATGGTCTGGAGCCAAATCTGCAGTGTGTCCAAGTTTGTTTCTTCTCCAAGTGTCTCCAAGCATGTACAATAGTTTATTTCTTCAGTTTTCGGGGATCCACTAAATTATAGGCGTATGCTATCAAATATGGTAGCCACTAACTGCCTGTGATTGTTTCCATTTAAATTTAATTAAAATAAAATTCACTTCCTCAGTCAACCCTCAGCTATATTTCAAGTGCTCACCAGGTGCCATTTTGGACAGTAAACATGTGGAACATTTTCATCATTACAGAAGATTCTAATGGATGGCACTATTATAGTCTATTTTCTAACCCATTTACTGCCTTTTTTTTTTTTTTCCTGCTATCTATCTCTCCCTCAAAGGCTTCCTCTTTCATGCTTGTTTGTTTCGGGTACACAGTTGGAAAAAAGAGATCAAACTCTCATGTCCAGTGTTTCTGTGTTTTAGTAGTGCTGATGAAATAGTTGGTAACTGGATGGGCTGTAACTATTGACTAGAATAAGATTTTGGAAATATCTTTGAATTTAATTTATACGTATCACCCAAAATAGTGGTGTAGAGGTGGCTGTGTTTAGTTTTTAAATGGACTAGACTCATGTCTTCTTCGTTAAACACATCTCTTGAGTTAGTGATTACACTTTTCCTATTGAGTATTGTTTCATTATCTCTAAAAGTTTTGTTTATTACAAACTCCTTTAGTAAGTGAAAATTAGGCCACCATGCTCTAGGCTTTTTCTCAGTTTAAACAAATTTCTGATCCAAGATGTGTTTGGATCTTGATATATGCCAATTAAAATATTGACTTTAAACAAAGAGGTCATAAAAAATATGTGATTAAAATGATTAGGAGTTGAGTCCTTATCACATAACCCAAAGTAAACGCAGATTGCACAATTCTGTACTTAAGTGGTGCAGCTCTGTTGTACAGGCATGTTCCTGGATATTCTAGATTGCTTTTAAATTATAGTGCTTTGTGTTGAGAGATTGATATTAAAATATACTTGGGAATTAAAATTCACTTTTGATGAATAGTTGTTTAAAAAGCTGTAAGATAGCACTGTGGAGACATAGTGTAAAAAAAGTCTTCAAAACCAACTCACATTTCTTTGGATCAGAACCAGAAAAATTTGTATAAGCAGTATATTTACCAAATGAATTTCCAGTAATGGAAGCCCATTTTTCACCTTAACATTGATGTTATTTATGCAAAGCCAGGCAACAAAATTATATCTTCATGTCACTTAATGTTTGCTACATGGGCCAAATTTCAGTCATTTTTTAATTGTGAAGCTAAAAATAATGGTTGCTGCTGAAAACTTGAATTCTGTAACCAGACTTGTTTTACTTTCTTAACTTTATATCCAAGCCAGTGAGAATAGGTTCTTTCCCGGGAGATTCAGCCAGTTAACTAGGAGCATGAACCTCAGAAGAGAAGATAGTTCATACCATAGCTCCTCTTGTTGGACTTACATGATGTGCACTGCTTGAGGATTGGGTAAGGAGGGTGATATACCATGTGTGAATCGGCTTTGTTTTTGGCAGTTAGGCAGGGTACTTAGCATATCTGTCCAGAATTCCAAATCATTAAATGAGATGCTTGTTTCCCAATCGCTCTGTCATGACACATCAACGTGTCACAAACATTTCCCTGCAGTGTTGCAGCAAGCCTAGCTTTCCTCAAAGCTCTGGTTCCTTCTTAGACATATTGCCACCAGGCTACCAGCATGGTCTGCACATTCTCTCCCCACTCCCAAGCATTTTACATTCTTTATGTCTGGATTTAGCTGAAGTCTTTTCTTGGCAAGGCTTGGTTTTCAGATCCTAGTCTGAATTCCTTCACAGATGCCAAGTTGTTGCTACAAGGGGGTAAGTCAGTCTCTACACATAAGTCTAATAGTTTATCATTCAAATGACATTTCTTTGAGTAACAATCATTGCCAATGTCCCATGAAACCACCATTTCTTTTATTTCCTAGAATTGGGAAAGAATTTGAGACACCAGGTGAAAAGGAAGGGTGAAGAAAGAAGAGTGTTGGTTTGATGAACACTTGTGAACTTGACTATTTCTTGTGGGCCAGAGAAATGTATTTGTGTCAGCCTTGCCCTTTCTTGCAAGCCCTTTCAGAATATTTTCCACAAAGTTATCTGTAGTTATCATTTGGGTCAGTCTCCTCCCCATTCTCCTACTGTGTATTATCTAGAGCTCTTATTTAGATCATATTACTACTGATCAGGTTCTGCTTTGTCACTTGGCCATTTGTGCCTATCTCTTATTGAAATGGTTAGATTGTTCTTCAGAAGCACCTATAATACAATATGATATAATATGATAATATACAACATAAAATAACATATGTTTATATATAGATATATATTAAGTTCCTTAAATATAACAGATTCATATTCAGTACAGAGTATTGAGTTCAGTTCAGTTCAGTGGCTCAGTCATGTCCAACTCTTTGCGACCCCATGAATTGTGGCACACCAGGCCTCCCTGTCCATCACCAACTCCCGGAGTTCACTCAGACTCACATCCATCAAGTCAGTGATGCCATCCAGCCATCTCATCCTCTGTCGTCCCTTTCTTCTCCTGCCCCCAATCCCTCCCAGCATCAAAGTCTTTTCCAGTGAGTCAACTCTTCGCACGAGATGGCCAGAGTACTGGAGTTTCAGCTTTAGCATCATTCC
>SJYV01018779.1:0-18333 GCA_006410875.1 Neotragus pygmaeus | reverse complement strand
GCTGAGCGCTGAAGAATTGATGCTTTTGAACTGTGGTGTTGGAGAAGACTCTTGAGAGTCCCTTGGACTTCAAGGAGATCCAACCAGTCCATTCTGAAGGAGATCAGCCCTGGGTATTCATTGGAAGTAATAATGCTAAAGCTGAAACTCCAATACTTTGGCCACCTCATGCAAACAGTTGACTCATTGGAAAAGACTCTGATGCTGGAAGGGATTGGAGGCAGGAGGAGAAAGGGATGACAGAGGATGAGATGGCTGGATGGCATCACTGACTCAATGGACGTGAGTTCGAGTGAACTCTGGGAGTTGGTGATGGATAGGAAGGCCTGGCGTGCTACGATTCATGGGGTCGCAAACAGTTGGACACGACTGAGCAATTGAACTGAACTGAATAAATGTTTTCATATTTGTTATTCCAAACTAAATGTTAAACTTGTAACTGAAAAACATACTGTGATAACGTGGAATGTACCAAAAAAATTAAAAAACAATAACAACAAATAATTATTCCTTTCTTATATACTCACCTTCATAGACCTCTTATCACTTTCCATCTTATAACAACCATACAGTGAAGCTGACTGACAGTGAAGTGTTAGTTGTTCAGTTGTGTCTGACTCTTGGCAACCCCAAAGACTCTACATGATCCTGCCAGGCTCCTCTGTCTGTGGAATTCTCCATGCAGGAATACTAGAGTGGATAGCCAATCTCTTCTCCAGAGGATCTTCCCAACTCAGGGATCAAACCCCGGTCTCCTGCATTACAGGCAGATTCTTTACTGTCTGAGCCACCAGGGATAAACTGAAGCCATGACTTTTCAATGTAAAATCAATCCCAATGGTTTCTAAACTAAGTGTTAGAAAAGAATTCTCCAATGTGGACCAAAAGTCTATGATAATATTGAGTAATTTTTCTCAGGTCAGTACATCATGCCCCTATCTGCTCAGCATTTGGTGTATATAAATTATCTTATTTGAGCCTTCTATCATCTAATTTTTTAGAATATGTAATTTATGATATAAACTATTTGGATAAACCTGTGAAAATGACAGCTGATCCTGTTTTAAGAAATGTGTCACTNGGTGGGGGGTGGGTAGATGTGTGTCAGAGGGGCTTATAGAAGCCCTGCTAGAGTTTTTCAAACTATGAACAGTGAGCCATTACCAAGGGCTGACATCAAGCTTTCTGGCTGAGGCCAGTTTTTTGAAACATTAAATAGAATAATCTAGAACATGCAGGGGAAATACCCATGTATGAAACTTTTATTTTCTGACAGGAGGCTATAGATATAGCTACATATTCCTCCACCACCACCATTATGGGTCACAGTAAAAGAAACAAGGGGGATTCCCAGATGGCCCAGTGGGTAAAGAATCTGCCTGCCAGTGCAGGAGATGTGAGTTCAGTCCTTGGGTTGGGGAGGGACTGGAGAAGGAAATGGCAACCCATTCCAGTATTCTTGCCTGGAAAATTCCATGGAGAGAGGAGCCTGGCGGGCTACAGTCCATGGGGTCACAAAGAGTCGGACATAATTAGCAACTAAACAATAACAACATAGCAGGCCAGGCGCTGATGCTCAGCCACCCTCATGGGACTCTTCTTAAGGTGGCGGCGGCCATTGGGCAAACTGTCTTACAAATAGTCACGCAACTTGTAACAGTGCTAAATGCAATAAGGAAGAGTTTGGGAAAGAGGATTTGTTAGGTTGGCGGAGGAGTCCAAGGAGGCTTTTTTGGAAAGGTCGCAGTAAAGCCCAGATCTGCGAGGGGAAGGAAAGAGGTTGGAGGAGAGCAATACAAAGAGTACTGGGACAGAGAGAAGAGCGCCGGGGATGGCTGAGGCTGGGCAGCCCTTGGGGCATCGAGAAGTGAATAGGAGGCTGATGTTGCTAGATCTCAGTGAGCAGGAAATGGGGGCGTGAGCAATGAGTAAACTGGAGAGAGAGAGANAATAAGGAAGAGTTTGGGAAAGAGGATTTGTTAGGTTGGCGGAGGAGTCCAAGGAGGCTTTTTTGGAAAGGTCGCAGTAAAGCCCAGATCTGCGAGGGGAAGGAAAGAGGTTGGAGGAGAGAGATACAAAGAGTACTGGGACAGAGAGAAGAGCGCCGGGGATGGCTGAGGCTGGGCAGCCCTTGGGGCATCGAGAAGTGAATAGGAGGCTGATGTTGCTAGATCTCAGTGAGCAGGAAATGGGGGCGTGAGCAATGAGTAAACTGGAGAGAGAGAGACGGGTGGGGGCTGGCTACAGGGGCCAAGCCCGGTGAGCAGTTTGGATTTATCAGCCAATAAACAGCAGTGCAAGAGTTCTTAGCTGGGGAGGGACAGGCTCTGACCCTGGTGCTGACAGGCTTTCTCTGGCTGACGGTGGAACCTGGAACACAGGGAGAACATGACTTCAAAGTCCAGGTGAGAGATGGCTACTGGCAGGCAGAGAGGAGCAAATCACTTCAAGACAATAACAAGTGTCGGCAAAGATGTGGAGAGGGTCTTCCCTGGTGGTCCAGTGGCTGAGACTCCACACTTGCCATGCAGGGGGCCTGGGTTCGATCTCTTTTCGGCGAACTAGATCCCACATGCCACGACTAAGACCCAATGCAGCCAAATAAAAAAACAAACAAACAAACAAACAAAAACCCAATACCAACAAATGAGGATGTGGAGAAATCAAAACCGTCATACACTGCTGGTGGGAAGATTGCGGGCACTTAAACAGTCTGGCATTTCCTCAGTTAAACACAGAATTACCATATGGCTTAGGAATTCCACTCTTAGGTATCTCTCAAGAGAAATGGAAACACATGTCCCCACAAACATTTGCATGAGAATGTTCATAGCAGCCTTGTTCATAACAACCAAAATGAGGGAACAACCCAAATGTCCATCAGTTGGTGAATGGCTACACAAAACGCTACCTTCATACAGTGGAGTATTATTCAGCCACCAAAAGGGTTGAATTAGTGACAGATGCTACAACATGGATGAACACTGAAAATATTATGCTGAGTGAAAGAAGTCAGGTAACACAAATAGCCACATACTGTAGAATTCCATTTACAGGAATTATCCAGGGTAGACAAATCAGACAAAGTAGATTAGTGGTTGCCTGGGACTGGGATGAGGGTGTGCCTAAGGAGTTTCTTTGAGTGATAAAATATTCTAAATCTGATTGTGGTGACAGTTGCACAATGTGATTAACATACTAAAATCCACTGAGTTGTACCTTTTTTTTTTTTTAAATTCTAAATTTTTTTGGCCACACTGCGTGACTTGTGGGATCTTACTTTCCCCACCAGGGATTGAACCTGGGGCCTTAGCAGTATGAGAGCATGGAGTTCTAATCACTGGACTGCCAGGGAATTGCCTGAACTCTACAGTTTAAATGGCTGAATTGCACCGTATGTGAATTCTGCCTCCATAAAGTTGTTGAAAAATTGCTTCGGGGCAAAAAAAAAAAAGCTTCAGGCTATGTTTTGGTGGGAGCCTGTATCAGTCCTTGGGGGAGATGGTGTGGGCTGAGAGGAAGGGAAGGATCTAGAAGGCCCACAAGGGTGGCTTAGCCATCTAGACAACGGGCCTTCTATCAACACCACTTGCAGAAACTTATCACGTTTCCTGGTTAGTAGGAAGTGCTCAGTAAATGTCCATTATTATTTTTATGGCAATCTTGTTGAAAGTTGAATCAGATCCATTTACTCCTCCTTGGAGACTTTGTGTGGCTCCCATCTCACTGGCAGTAAAAGTGAAATCCTCACTGTGGTCCCTAAGGTCCTGCTGGAACGGTCCCTCCCCTTCCATTCTCTGGATCTCTACCCCCTATTCAGCAGCTCTGGCCACACTGGCCTCCTTCCAGTTCCTCCCATATTCTAAGCACAACCCTACCTCAGGGCCTTTGCACTTGCTATTTGCTCTTCCCCATTGGCCACATGGCTCCTCCCTTACCTCCTTTAAATCCATAGTCAAATGTCACCTCCTCAGTGAGTCTGTGAAGCCTCCCTATCACCTTATGAATGACTGCACCTCCCCCATCTCACACATGGAATCCTGCTTTTTTCTCCATCACATCACCATTATGGCACACCAGATCTTTCATTAAAAAAAAAAAAAAGTTACTATTTATTTATTTGGCTGCATCAGTTCTTAATCATGGCATGTGGCATCTTCATTGTGTCACATGGGATCTTTTGTTGTGGCACACAGACTCTCCAGTTGTCGCATGTAGGCATAATTGCTCCATAGCATGTGGAATCTTAGTTCCCTGATCAGGGATTGAACCTACATTCCCTGCCTTGCAGGGCGGATTCTCAACCACTGGATCATTAGGGAAGTCCCTAAATCTTTCACTTCTTTGCTTGGGCTATTGTCACCTATCTCCCTAGAGACTCATGAGGGCAGAGACCTGCCTCTCCTGTTCCCTGCTCACTTCTCAGCGCCCACTGGAGTCCCTGGCATGTGACATATTTACTGAATGAAGGAAAGAATTCGAGTTCATTTCCTTTCAACGCACTTGCTGCGGGGTTAAAGACATGGCCCCTCCTCAGTCCCTCCAGTGTTGCCCACTTGGCACGAGAGATGCTAGCAAATAAACCCTGATCATCCGTTTGGGGAAAGAAGTGCAAGGTACTGTGGGGACGCAGGAGGGCACACCGTGTGGAGCCTAGAACATTTCAAAAGAAGCTTCCAGAGAGGGTGACATTTGGGCTCAGCTGTGATGAGAGCGGGGGCGAGGCTGAGGCTGGGGTGGGAAGTGGAGAAAGGAGGGCATTGCAGGCTCAGGGGCACGGAATGCAGAAAAGCCTGGAGGTGTGAAACAGCCTGGGACATTCAGGAAACTTCCACCTGCCTCCCCAGCTCAGGGGCTCAGGCCGAAAACCTCCCAGTCATCACTGACTCCTGTCTTTCTCTCACACCCCAACATCTGATCCGTCAGCTGGCTCTGCTTTCAAAATATTCCCAGAGCCTGATCAACTCTCGTCGCCTCTGCAAACACCACCATGATTTTCTTGGACTATTGCAGTAGCCAGCTCAACAGGCTTTCTGCTTTGGCCCTCCCCACCTCCTCTACAGGTTCTTCTTGCCCAGGAAGCCTGTTAACACCTAAGTCAGCTCACCTCCCTTCTCCTTGGCTCCCATCTCACTTGGAGTAAAAGCCAGATTCCTTTCCTTGGCCCACAAGGCCCTAAATGGTCTGCCCCTCGATATTTCTCAGTTCTCTCCTTTGACCCTCTTTCCCTCCCCCTCCAGCCACAGTGGCCTCATTCCTGTTCCCTGAACACACTGTGCAAGTAGGAACCTGCCCCAGGGCCTTTGTGTTGGCTATTTTTTTTCTCTAGGGAATGCCCTTGTTGATGCCCTTGTTTCAGTCCAGCCTCTGCCCCTGTGTGGACGTCCCAGAGCAGCCTCCCTGGCCACCAGAGCTGCAGCCCCAGTTATCGCCTTCCCCAGGCCTTCAGTCCAGTTCGTTTTTCTTCAGTGGGGTTAGTTCTGCCTGGCATCAGGCTACAGGTTTGTTTATGGAGCTTCCGAGGGCAGAATCTTTGCCTGCCTTGTTGCCAGCTCTCTCTGCAGTACCTGCACACAGAAGGCGCTGGGGCATTGTGTGTCTAGTGGCTAAAGGAGTGAGACTGGAGTGCCAGGGGAGCAATGTGCAGGGGTGAGGCTGTCGAAAGTCCCGACTGTTGAGCCAAGGAGCTGAGTGGTCTACTAGGGGAGGGGAGAGGCCTTGGATAGGGTTATCGAGGTGGGAGGCCACCCTCCTCTAGAAAACTGAAGGGGTGCTGCCTCAGACCTCATCCACTCACTCACTCACTCATTCATTCATTTGGCAAACAAATAGGTCTCCATGCCAGCCAACAAGTTGGCATGGGCATAAAGAAGGAGGCAGCAAGGATAACGATGTTTTCTTTTTTCAATCCTTGGCTGCACCATGTGGTGTGTGGGATCTTAGTTCCCCACCAGGGATCGAACTTGTGCTCCCTGCAGTGGAAGCATGGAGTTCCAAACACTGGACTGCCAAGGAAGTCCCCAGGGATAGCGATGTTAATAACAACATTTTATTTTAATTTTGGACTTCCCAGATGGCGCTCGCGGTAAAGAACTTACCTGTCAATTCAGGGGACATTAAGAGATATGAGTTCGACCCTTGGATTGGGAAGATCCCCTGGAGGAGGTCACGGCAGCCCACTCCAACATTCTCCCTTGGAGAATCCCATGAACAGAGGAGCCTGGTGGGCTACGGTCAATAGGATTGCAGAAAATTGGACCCGACTTTGAAGCAACTTGGCACGCACTTTGCCTTTTAAATTTTTTAATTTTTAATTGAAGGATAATTGCTTCACAATATTGTGTTGGTTTCTGCCATATATCAACATGAATCAGCTACAGGTATCATATGTCCCCTCCCTTTTGAACTTTCCTCTCACCTTCCACCTGCACTTCACCTTTATGGTGTATTGTAATTTACCTACAGTCACATACATAGGTCTTATGAGTACAGTCTGATGGACTTTGACAAATGAATACACTTGTGCAAGCTCAATATCCCAGTTAAGATATAGACTATTTGCTTACCCCAGGAAATTCCCTTGCACCCCTTCCCAGTCAATCCGCCATCCCCAGGAAACCATTAGTCTGTTTTCTTTCACTGTTTATTAATTTAGCCTGTTCTAGAGCACTGAATGGAATCGTACAGTTTGTATCTTTATAGAGTTTTTCACTTGCACAGAGCAATGATTTTGAGGTGCAGTCATCCTATTGACTGTATCATTGGTTTTGAATGTTCATTGGTTTCTTTTTTTTTTTTTGGCTGCACCCTGCAGGATGTTGGATCTTAGTTCCCTGGCCAGTGATCCAACCCAGGTTCCGGGCAGTGACAGCTCAGAGTCTCAACCACTGGACTACCAGGCAAGTCCCAATCATTGCTTTAAAAATATATATTTATTTATTTATTTTCGTTTTTGGTTGCGCTTGTCTTCATGGCTGTGTGGGCTTTTCAGTTTTCTCTAGGAGAGTAGGGGCTAAATTCTAGCTGTGGTGCGCAGGCTTCTCATCCTGCTGGCTTCCCCTTGCTGCGGAGCGTAGGCTTTAGGACGGGCGGGCTTCGATGCTTGTGGCTCCCAGGCTCCAGAGCACAGGCTTAATAGTTATGGGCCACGGGTTTCATTTTTCTGCAGGATGTGGGATCTTTACAGATCAGGGGTTGAATCCGAGTCTCCTACTTTGGCAGGCAGATTCTTTATACCACTGAGCTAGGTCTGCCTACAGAATCTGAAGCATCAGCTCCACCGTGGAGATATTGTCTGCCTATCATTTATTTATTTGTCTTTGATCATCATTTATGTAAAAGCTACAGAAATTGGAAGCTACCTTAATGTTCACCAGTAGGTTAATAAATAGGGGTGCATCTATCCCATGAAATATTATACACCTGTTTAAAAAAATGAGAAAGAGCCATGGACTGACAGAGGAAAAGCTCTAAGATGTATTGTTGACTGAAAAAAGCAAGCTGCCGAATAATAAGTACAGTGAGAGGGGACTTGCCTGGTGGTGCAGTGATTAAGACTTCAGGGGACGTGGTTTGATCCCTGAGTTGGGGAACTAAGACCCACATGTGCCAATAATAATAATAAACAATCTCATTGACCACCAGTTTCAAGGGAGTTTGGGTAATGATGCATTTTAGGTGAGCACATTTCTGTCTCAGACAAAACTGGAGTTCTGCATACGACTAAGGAAGGAGAGAGTTGATGTTGAACAATAAATCTCTGCATTTTAAGTTAAGCCCAGTCAGGAAAGATCCTGAACATTGGGCTCAGTTCCTTGGCCTCTGTACTCTGGGCAGAAGAGTGCCATGAGAGACTTTGAAGCAAGGTAGGCTATGTAAGGGGGCTTCCCTGGTGGCTCAGCAGTAAAGACTCTGCCTGCAATGCAGGAGCCACGGGAGACACAGTTTTGATCCATGGGTGGGGAAGATCCTTGGAGAAGGGCACGGCAACCGACTCCAGTATTCTTGCCAGGAGAATCTCATGGACAGAGGAGCCTGATGGGCTACCATCCAGGCAGTCGCAAAGAGTCAGACACGACTGAAGCAACTTAGCACGCATGCACACACAGGTCATATGGACCCCTCCCAGCAGTCACTTTTTAGACTTGCCTGGGGCCCAGGGACCCTCAAAAGGTTTGTAGATAGAATTTAAGAAGTCCGTGAACTTGGATAAAGAAAAGAAATCGCCTGCTTCCCTGGTGGCTCAGTGGTAAAGAATCTGCCTGCCAATGCAGAACAGATTTGATCCCTGATCCGGAAAATCCCACATTCCTCAGAGCAACTAAGCCTATCCACCACAACTATTGAGACTGTGATCTAGAACCTGGGAGCCCCAACTACTGAAACCTGGGCCCCTAGAGCCTGTGCTCCGCAACAAGAGAAGCCACTGCGGTGAGAAGCCCATACGCCTCTACAGAGTAGGCTAAAGTAAGTGTTAGTCACACAGGCACGCCCGACTCTTTGTGACCCCATGGACTGCAGCCCACCAGGCTCCTCTGTCCATGAGGTTTTCCAGGCAAGGATACTGGAGTAGGTTGCCATTTCCTTCTCCAGGGAATCTTCCCCACCCAGGGATCGAGCCCAGGTCTCCTGCACTGCAGGCAGATTCTTTACTGATTGAGTTAAAAGGAAAGCCCCAACAGAGTAGGCCTCGCTCGCTGTAACTAGAATAAAGCCCTTGCAGGATGGAAGACCCAGCATAGCCAAAAATCAATAGCAAAATAAAATTATTTTAAAAAAGAAAAAGAAACTGCATCTTTCTTTTCAGTAACCTCCAACTAAAATCCAACATATCATTCTGTTTTTGTGGCGGGTTGTATTTTCTGCAGAAAATACAGAGACAGGCCTCTGTAGACAGGCCTTCCAGTTTTGTACGAAGACGGGCCTCTGTCATTGGATAGAGGCCAAGGAACTGCGTTCAGTGTTCACGATCTTTACTGCCTGGGGGCTTAACTTAAAAAGTAAGATCTTCAAGATCTTGCCACTTCCCCATTAAAAGATGAAGTCTGTGTCTTCCCCCCTTGAGCCTGTTTGACCACTTTGCCAATAGGGTTCAATGAAAGTGATGCTATGGGAGCTCTGGGACTAGGTTATAAAACTGCCATGTAGTTACTTCTGCCTTGTTCTCTCTGGACAAACTCTTAGAACTCAGCGTCCATGCTGTGAGGAAGCCCACGAGTGCATGGAGAAGGCTGCATGGGGAGGGCTTGAGGTCCCCCCACCCCGTCCCAGCTGAGCTGCTGCCCAACAGCCAGTTCCAGCTTGCCAACCAGGTGAGTGAGCCATCTTGATAACGGGTTCCCCGACTCCCAGAGGCACTGTCTCGCTTGTTGCCTCGTGGATCCGAGACGAGCTGTTTCCACTGAGCCCCACCCCAAATGCAGATTCAAGAGCAAAGTAAATGATTGCTATGGTTTTAAGCCACTAAGTTTTGCAGAGGTTTACTCCATATCAGTGGATAACTCATATAGTTACGAATGTAGGTGACAACCCACATAAGCAATACCTGTGTCTTATTGGCAATACCTGTAACTTTGTTTATTCTGGAATCTCTTATTCTACTGATAGAAATCACAGCTATTTCCAAACCATACCAGAGCTGTTGCAGATGTTTGAAATATTGTTTCAATTCCACTTTAGAATTATAGAACCTACTAGTTCTTGTCACTAATACTTTAATAAAGAAGCATAGGACTTCGCTGGAGGTCCAGTGGTTTAAGACTCTGAGCTTCCAATTCAGGGGATTTGGGTTCGATCCGTGGGCAGGGAACTAAGATCCCACATGCCAAGTGGTGAAGGGAAAATTTTAAAAGAGAGCATTCCAGAGTGAGATAATGGCGTTAGAGACTTGATATTGGTCCCGTATTGCAGCAGGAAACCCCCAAGACAGCTGCTAAAAATCCCCATTCTTGGCGTTCCCACACAACTACATTACATTTATATATGTAAGTGATAGGAAATTAGAGACATAACTCCAAAAATAGTTCATGACCCAAAGGACAATAACTTTGGGGATTGTCTTTCTACTTGAAAAACCATCATTTCATACCGAATTGATTTCAGACTAGTTAACATCTAACTTAACTGGTACGACACTCTCAATCAGTAATAAACAGTAAGTCAAGGGATACACATCACCATATATAAAATAAACAATGATGGCTTACTGAATAGCACAGGGAACTATACTTAATAGTTTGTAAAAACATATAATTGGATAAGGCAATGCACCCCACTCCAGTACTCTTGCCTGGAAAATCCCATGGACGGTGGAGCCTGGTAGGCTGCAGTCCATGGGATCGCTAAGAGTTGGGCACGACTGAACGACTTCACTTTCACTTTTCACTTTCATGCATTGGAGAAGGAAATGGCAACCCACTCCAGTGTTCTTGCCTGGAGAATCCCAGGGACGGAGGAGCCTGGTGGGCTGCCGTCTATGGGGTCGCACAGAGTCGGACACGACTGAAGCGACTTAGTAGCAGTAGCAGCAGCAGCAATAACATATAATGGAAAAGAATGTGAAAAAGAATATATATATATCTGAATTGCTTCCCTGTATATCTGAAACTAATACAACTTTGTAAATCAAGTATACTTCAATTAAAAAATAAAATTAGAAGGCTAAAAATATAAATAAGCAAAATGTAATTTTATAAGCATTTTAAATCTTAAGAATTACAGAAATAGTTATACAATAAAATCCATCAAGGGACTTCCCTGGTGGTCCAATGGTTAAGACTCCATACGCCCAAGGCAGGGGGCACAGGTTTGATTCCTGGCAGGAGAACTAAGATCCCACCCGCTAAAACGGTGTGGCTAGAAAACCAAAACCAAAAAACATCAATAATACACTCAAAAATAAAAGTAAGTCAAAGGTACGTTCCCCTGGAATGCGTGCATGCTTAGTTGCTTCAGTCTGACTCTTTGTAACGCTATGGACCATAGTCCACCAAGCTCCTCTGTCCCTAAGATTCTCCAGGCAAGAACACTGAAGTGGATTGCCATTTCCTTCTCCAGGGGATCTTCCCGACCCAGGGAACTGAACCCATGTCTCTTACATCTGCATCGGTAGGCAGATTCTTTACCACTAGTGCCACCTGAAAAGCCCTCTTGTGGAACAGGGGTTGGCAGATAGCAGGCTTCTGGCCATAACCAGCCCACTGTTCTGTTTTTATAAGTAAAGTTTTATTGAAACACACTCTTTTTTTAATTGAAGTATAGTGAGTTTACAGTGTTTTGTAAACATATATACATACATATATCTGCATTCTTTCTCAGATTCTTTTCCATTATAGCTTACAGATACTGCATAGGGTTCCCTGTGCTGTACACCAGGTCTTTGCTGTTTATCTAGTTTGTGTACCGTAGTGTGTGTATGCTAATCTCAAACTCCTGATTTATCTCCCCTCCCCTGCCCCCTGGGTCTTCTTTCCCTTCAAGATCAGAGTCTAGTGGTGCTGATACAGCCCATATGATGGCAAAGTCTAAAATATCTTTTCTGGCCTTTATAGACAAAACATTTGCCTCCCCGTCCCTAGAGTGTCAGAGGATACTTAGGTGGGCTTCTTAGTGCCTAAAGCTGCACTATGGCTGCTTCTCATCACTTACACATTTAAATGTAATGTAGTTGTGTAGGAAACGCCAAGGATGGGGATTCTTAGGGGCTATCTTGGGGGCTGTCTGCTGCGATCTGGGACCAGTATCACGTGGGGTGCAAATAGCTGACTATTATCCAGTCCCGTTTGTGACACTCAACCTAGCTTTCAAAGCTATGGTTGAAATGTTCCTCACCGGCCCATAACATTCCTGACCACCCCCTGGGGGACCTGCTCTGTTCCCCGTGACCTTGATGACCTTTCTGCATCCATCTGGTTGTCCCCATGTCACCTTCTGGCTTTGGGCTTGTGTGTCTGCGCATCTGCTATTAATTTAAATGAGACAGAGTCTACCTTCCGAAGGCAGAGAATGAAAAGTTGTGGGTTTTAGCATATAGGGACAAGAGTGCATGCCTACAATGCTCTGTTGGTTTGATGAAGGCATCTCATCAAGGATGCCTTTCAGGAATTCAGAGCTGGCGGTTAAAACGAGATTAGCAGAGAGGAGAATTCACCACGGAGCATGATTACATTGCAGATTGGGGCCGCAGGGCACAAGGGCCCAGTTTTGGTTTTGTTTAAATCCGGTGCTGGATAATTGGTGTATGTACGTAGAATTAATTCACGAAGCCGTTCACTTCTGAAATATGTTCTCTTATATATATGCACTTGGTTGATGCTGTTGTTCAGTTGCCAAGTCGTGTCTTGACTCTTTTTGACCCCGTGGACTACAGCATACCAGGCTCCTCTGTCCTCTACTATTTCCCAGAGTTTGCTCAAACTCAGGTCCATGGAATTGGACATGTTTATATTGATAGTCCAATATAAACTTTAAAAAAATTTGATTGTCAGGAGGCAAATTATCCAATAACTCCTTAGTGTCTCAAGCTTTTTCAATTTAGTGTCTTTCGTGTCTTGCTGTGCCACCAAGGCTGTGTGCCTCTGGGCAAGTTACTTAACCTCTCTGAGCCTTAGTTTGTGCATTTGTAAAATGAAGGTAATGCTTGTCGAGCACCGTTGCCTGAGATAACCAGAGCGAATCTGAATCACTGTCACGGAGAAGATGTTGAGGACACATCACTGCTGGGTGCGTCATGTGCTGTGCTTAGTCACTCAGTCCTGTCCGGCTTTTTGCAATCTCATGGGCTGTAGCCTGCCAGGCTCCTCTGTCCATGAGGATTCTCCATGCTCCTAACTCTGGAATGGGTTGCCATGCCCTCCTCCAGGGGATCTTCCCAACCCAAGGATCGAACCCAGGTCTCCCAGATTGCAAGTAGATGGATACTTTACCATTTGAGCCACCAGGGAAGCCCATAGTTTTTGTCATAGTTGTGATAAATGGATAAATATATGGAAAATGCAAAACTGCCATGCCAATAAATGGATAAGTCACAAGGCAGAACTACAACAGATTACCAACCTGTGGGAAAGCTTTAACCCTCCTTCTTTTTTTTAAAAAAAGAAATTATTTATTTATTTGGCTTCGCTGGGTCTTACTTGTGGCACATGGGATCTTTATTCGAGGCATGTGGGATCTAGTTCCCTGACCAGGAATCGAACCCAGGCCCTCTGCATTGGGAGAGAGGAGTCTTAGACACTGGACCACCAGGGAAATCCCTTTACCCTCCTTCTTAACTCTTTTAATAGTACGTTTTGCTTTCTGAAATGATCTATCCCTTTATTTATTGACTTGTTTACTCTCTCTCCCCTCCCATCATCCCCTAGAATGAGCCCATTTTGTTCATTGCTGCATCTCCAGCGTCCAGAACCATGCCAGCCATGAATCAGGTGGTCAGTAAATGTTTAGTGACTCAGTGAATGAATATAGAAATGAAAGTGAGACTCAGGTTTTCACTGACCAATAGGAAAACTCTAATAAAATGATAACATTTGATAGGGAGGATGTGTAACACAAACTCTACCGTATCATCCGTTTTATAATCAAGTGGAAATTGTTTACCTCTCCAGAAACTGACTTGGCACTCTTACCCAGTAATTCTGTTTCTGGGACTCTATGGGGAGGACCGTTGTGGCTCAGACTGCAAAGCAAGAAATGCAAGTTCAATCCCTGGTTTGGAAAGATCCCCTGGAGAAGGGA
Organism: Neotragus pygmaeus; assembly: GCA_006410875.1. Lineage (NCBI taxonomy): Eukaryota > Metazoa > Chordata > Mammalia > Artiodactyla > Bovidae > Neotragus > Neotragus pygmaeus. The sequence continues at coordinate 4,602 of SJYV01018779.1, read as the reverse complement.
ATAAATACCCACTCCAGTATTCTTGCCAGGAGAATCCCATGGACAGAAGAGCCTGGTGGGCTGCAGTCCATGGGGTCACAAAGAGTCGGACATGACTGAGCAACTTTCACTTTTCTTTCAAGGGAAGGACATAACATTAAGATCTGCAGGAAAGCTGATGCACAAGGATTTTCTCTGTTGCATTTTTTGTATCAGTAAAAAAAAAAATAGATGCAAAAGATATTTGTAATCATAAGTTGAAATATTTATAGTAATAATAAGCTTTAGAGGAAAGGTTCTGTAAAGTATGGGATAGCAACATTATGGAATGTTATGCAATCATTTTAAGCGAAAGGGGAACATGTTTTTATGATGCACTAAATCAAAATAAGCAGAATGCGGAAGTGCTGTGTAATGTATTCTCAACATGAAATGGAAGGAAATTATTCAACTTGGAATTAATGGAAGGCTCCAGAGCCAATAATGGAGACAGAATCACCAGAGGTTTTGCTTTTCCATCTTTTGCTTATCTGTAGTTCCCAAACTCGCTCCACAACCGTGGATGCAATTTTTTCTTTTTCTTTTTTGGTAATCACAAAGCAAGAAAATAATTTTCAGAACCAAGTGTTTACTCCCGCTGACCAGTCAAGGATTCAGTTCTGGAGATGGTGGAACAAATCCAAAATGCAGAGATGGCGCTGGGTGCAAACATAATTATCCCAGAGGACAGTTGGCAAGGAACCAAATGTCCAACCAGAGGCAACTGAGGAAGTAAACGCTACTCCACCCATAGAAACCTAGGCAGGCATTAAAAGTTATGTTTATAAACAGCCTGAAGTACCATGGCAAATGTTTATGTGGAGAGTCGTGTGTAAAACAGCAAGATATAAAATGAAACATGCAAAAAAGAAAAAGAAAAAAGTGACATAGATAATATCATCCCCTCTGCATATTTGTGTAGTCATTTATGTGTATATATACATATGCACACGTATACATTCATAGAGAGGATTTTATATAGGTGGCTCAGAGGTTAAAGAGTCTGCCTCAAATGCGGGAAAGCTGGGTTCAATCCCTGGGTCGGGAAGATCCCCTGGAGAAGGAAATGGCAACCCACTCCAGTACTCTTGCCTGGAGAATCCCATGGACAGAGGAGCTTGGTAGGCTACAGTCTAGGGGGTAACAAAGAGTCGGACACGATTGAGTGACTTCACTCACTCATGGTGGCTTAGTCGCTAAGTCGTGTCCGACTCTTGCAACCCCATGAGCTATAGCCCGCCAGGGAGGCTCTGTCCATGGGATCCTCCAGGCAAGAATATTGGAGTGTGTTACCATTTCCTTCTCCAATATATATATAGGGGCACAGAGCGGGTTTTATATCCCCACAGAAAACAGTGGGATGAGTAAATATAAATGTGTATATGTTTAAATTATAAATATATTAATATCATATCATAGAAACACATATTAATATTTTGTAGATTTATATTACAAATTGTGTATTTATAAAAAGTGTATATATATATATATGAAATTAAGAGACAATAACCAGGATGCTAAACCACCTAATTTACAAAGATAAAACCCTTAAAAATAAATTTGTCAATTTATAAAACATTTCTGCCAATTAAAAGTAAACTATGCAGAAATGAAAAAAAAATATGTCAGAATACTATTCCTGGTTATTTCTTGGTGGTTGACCCCCTGGAAGTTAATCTTGCCCGTTCAACTTTATGAGCTTCCCTTGTGGCTCAGCTGGTAAAGAATCCACCAGCAATGTGGGAGACCTGGGTTCTATCCCTGGGTTGGGAAGATTCCCTGGAGAAGGGAAAGGCTACCCACTCCAGTATTCTGGTCTGGAGAATTCCATGGACTGTGTAAGCCATGGGGTGGCAAAGAGTCGGACACGGCTGAGCGACTTTCAGAATTCGAAATCTTTGGATTGCTTGCACACAGCTGTTCGATGAGATGAAGTTCAAGTTCATTGCTTGGTCACTGGATGTCTGCCCTAGGGGACCCACTCTTTTTGTCGGGTGTGTTTCCTCACAATGTTTCTCCCCCTATATTCTCCCACATATTTAAGTCTTCATAAATATACAGTGTTGTAGGGTTTTTTTCACCTAAATATTGTGTAGTGTCCCAGATGAACTGTCCAGCAACTTGCTTTTATCACTTAATAGGCCTCAGAGAACTTAATCTGTCACCAGCCCTGTTTTGTGATTTTAATCTGCTGTGTCACATTTCATAGAAGGGTGAGTCTCAGTTTATTTGATTACCCTTATTGGCAGCGCCTAGGTGGTTCCCAGTGCCTTTGCTGTGATAAACAATAGTGCTGTGAACATCCTGAAACGTCCTGTTGCGGGTTGAAGTCCTTCTCTAGGGGAGATTCCAAGCAGTGAAATGATAGGATGAAGAGGACACCCATTAAAAGGCTCAGGAGCCCTGCCAACAACCCTCTCCTCTTCTTCCTTTTTTGTAATCATCAGGTTTTCCATTTTGAACCTGTGATTTCATGAAAACAAACATACAGTGTGATTTGGAAGAAAAGCAAATTTGCATGCCATTTTCTGGGCTTCCCTGGTAGCTCAGTAAAGAATCTTCCTGCAGTGTGGGAGACCCGGGGTTCAATCCCTGGATGAGATGGTTGGATGGCATCAACGACTCAATGTACATGAGTTTGAGTAAACTGTGGGAGTTGGTGATGGACAGGGAGGCCTGGTGTACTGCAGTCCATGGGGTCGCAAAGAGTCAGACACGACTNGACCCGGGGTTCAATCCCTGGATGAGATGGTTGGATGGCATCAACGACTCAATGTACATGAGTTTGAGTAAACTGTGGGAGTTGGTGATGGACAGGGAGGCCTGGTGTACTGCAGTCCATGGGGTCGCAAAGAGTCAGACACGACTGAGCGACTGAACTGAACTGAACCATTCACAGCAACATGAATAGATCTAGAGATTATCAAGTACTAAGTGAAGCAAGTCAGACAGAGAAAGATAAATATAATATGATATCACTTATATGTGGAGTCTTTAAAAATGATACTTATGAGCTTACTTGCAAAACAGAAACAGACAGACTTAGAAAGCTTATGGTTACCAAAGGGGAAAGGTGGGGAGGAGGGATGCATTGGGACTGACATGTTCACACTGCCATATTTAAAACTGATAACCAGAGGTTTCCCTGGTGGCCCAGTGGTTAAGACTGCACACTTCCACTGCAGGGGGTGTGCACGGGTTTCACTCCTGGTCTAGGAGCTAAGACCACACATGCCACTCAGTGTGCCCCGAATCAATAAATAACATAAAATAGATAACCAACAAGGACCTACTGTATGGCAAAGGGAACTCTGCTCAATAGTCATAATAACCTAAATGGGAAATGAACCTGAAAAAGAATAGATATATGTAAGTGTGTTAGTCACTCAGTCGTGTCCGACTGTTTATGACTCCATGGACTGTAGCCCGCCAGGCTCCTCTGTCCATGGAATTCTCAGGGCAAGAATACTCGAGTGGGTTGCCATTTCCTTCTCCAAGATATATGTATATGAATAACTAAATCACTTTGCTGCACACCTGAAATTAATGCAATATTGTAAATTAACTATACTCCAATATAAAAACAAACAAAAACAAAACAAAACCCCCACAACTAAAAACAAACAATCTGGGACTTGAGATGGGCATTTGAAGATGGGCCAGTCTTGTGGGACCAAGCCCTCAACCTGTGGAGTCTGTGCTGACTCTGGGTAGTTAGTGAAGTGAGTTGTTGAACACCCAGCTGGTGTCTGGAGAATTGGTGTGTGTGTGTGGGGGGGGCGTTGAGGGGGAGAAACCATACATATTGGTGCCACAAGTGTGAGTGGAGACAGTTTTCCTTTGCCTCCTTTTTACTCACATGAATATACTGATAAACAACTTCAAGCACACAGAAAAATCAAAAGTATTGTACGATGAATATTGCATACCCATCCTTCAGAGCCGTCGTAGAATTTTCCTTCAGTCTGCTTTATGGCTTATATTCCCATTCACTTTTTACACTGAGATGTAACTGGCATACAACATTGGGTGAGATAAGGTGTACAATATGATGACCTGATACATTGATCTGTTGCAGCATGATTACTATTGGAGCGTTAGCTAACACCTTTATCATATCTTTTGATGATCATCTCTGTTTTTGTGGTGGGAACAATTAAAATTCACTCTTGGGAGTTGCCTGGTGAGCAGCTAGCGCTTAGGATTCCAGGCTTACATTGCTGTGACCCAGGTTTAATCCCCACCTGGGGAACTGAGATCCTGCAAGCCTTGAGGTGTAGCCAAAAAGTAAATGAATAAACAATAAATAAAATCCAGTCTCTTAGCAACTTTGAAGTTTATAATCCAGGATTGTTGTCTGCATTCACTACGCTGTATGTTGGATCTCCAGGACTTATTTATCTACTGGCTGCAATTTTTTTTTTCAAGTCAGATTTACTCAGCTCTAATTTATATAATAATCATCCAATTCTATACAATAAAACACATCCTTTTAAAGTACAGCCTGCAGTGCGAGAGACCCAGGTTCAATCCCTGGGTCGGGAAGATCCCCTGGAGAAGGAAATGGCAACCCACTCCAGTACT
>SJYV01018778.1:0-16837 GCA_006410875.1 Neotragus pygmaeus | reverse complement strand
GTTAAGAATTCCCCTTTCAGTGCAAGTGACTCAGGTTCAACCCCTGGTCAAGGAACAAAGATCTCACGTTCCTCGGAGTACCTAAGCACACACGCCACAGTTAGAGAGTCTCTGTGCTGTAACAAAAGATCCTGCATGTCACAGGTGAGACCTGATGCAGCCAAATCAATACAGAAAACATTATTCAGTCTTAAAAACTGAGGAAAGGCTACAGTTTGCAACAATGTGGATAAATCTGGAGGATATTATGCTCAGTAAAATAAGCCAGTCACAGAAGGACAAATACTACATGACTCCACTTATAGATGAGTTATCTAAAATAGTCAAAAGTACAGAAGCATAAAACAGAAAGGTGGTTACCAGGGGAGGGGTTGTGGAGATTAAGGAGTTGTTCAGGGGATATAAAGCTAAAGTTATACAAGATGAACAAGTTCAACAATACAATGTGTACACCAAAAAGCATTTTAAGATGATAAATCTCCTGTTGACTGTTCTTAAATATATATACACACACACACAGGTGCATAAAGAAACTTTTGGAGGTGATAGATATGTTTACTACTTTGATTCTCATGATGCTATGGTGGTGTATCAAAATTGTATACATTAAATATGTGTGAGTTTTGGTCTTCAGTTATACCTCAATAAAGTTGTAAAATAATAAATGCTTTCTTTTCATCTACAGAATTGAGAGTGAGAAGAAACCCACGGAACTGGAAGAATATTTTGCAACATATTTTATCCAGATTGCTAACAGCACTCTACATATCAGTGCAAAACAATTTTAAGAAAGGATCAGAACCTCACCTAGGCACTTCACAGATGGCACAGGAATGGCTGGCACACCTGTGGAAATTATGCTTCAGCACATTAATAATCAGAGAAATGCGAATGAAAATCACAACGAGAAACCTTTTCACTATTCGACAGTTAAAAAATAATTTAGCATTCTGAATAAGGTAAATGTAAATTGTGAAATGAAAATGTGAAATTTTGTTGGAAAGTACTTTTACTTTTCCAAATGGAATTCTTAGGGGCTCCCTCCCTGCACTGAGAAGAAACAAAGACAGTGCTAAGTCTGACTCCTGTAGCCTGCCAGGCTCCTCTGTCCATGGGATTCTCCAGGCCACTGAGAACTTCTGTCAAAGTAAACTCCACGAAAAGAATGGTGGGNTCTGAATAAGGTAAATGTAAATTGTGAAATGAAAATGTGAAATTTTGTTGGAAAGTACTTTTACTTTTCCAAATGGAATTCTCAGGGGCTCCCTCCCTGCACTGAGAAGAAACAAAGACAGTGCTAAGTCTGACTCCTGTAGCCTGCCAGGCTCCTCTGTCCATGGGATTCTCCAGGCCACTGAGAACTTCTGTCAAAGTAAACTCCACGAAAAGAATGGTGGGGTTTTTTCCTCATTATATTCTCAGCACCTTTAGTGCCTGGCACTTAGCATATACTCATTAAATACTTGATGGAAGGGAGAAAAGCAAGGGCAGGAGGAAAGACGGAGTACGGATTATATTTCAGGAGTTTGCATTTTAGAGCCTTCAATCTCAAATCTATTCTGTGGAGATGAAAGCCTGAGACTAACTCCAGGCTCTAAACATTAGAATCTTAGGCAAATCAGTTAAGCAGTGGGAATTCTTTTTCCTCGGGCCCCATCAGGGGCAGCTGTGCTTAGAAAGTGGCTGATGATCTCCTGAAGCTTTATGCAAATATTCCTTGGTCCCCTGAATGCTTTGGCCCCAAGGTCTTAGACCTCCCTGTAAACATGTTTCTGGATCATTTGCCGCCAGAGGCCTCTAGGACTATAAGCCCCTCCCCTCCTACTGACGGCTCTCTGCACCCCTTGAATGGCAGACAGAATCTTTCTCCTACAACCAAAGATAAGGATGCAGAAAGGGTGTTGACAATAAGCTTCACCTGCCTCACGGGAGCAGGCACGTCCCGTATCGCTAAATGAGCATGAATGAAGACTGTGATGGAGCAAAGATACCCGCTTCCCCCGGGGGCAGAGTCAGGTCATGCTTGGGCTCAGGTCAAGAAATTGAGACGGCCCTCGGGACTGGGGGAGGACTTCAATCCAAACCCATTGTTCACCTTAGGAGAAAGGCCTTCCCCTGTGCCACTCACTGACCCTCCCCAGCAACACCCCCCTCTGGGCTGAAAGGTTGGAGGTTTAGGAATGTCGTCCCACCTGAGCTGAGCCACAGTAACAGGCAGGTGGGCCACTCGACACACGGGGACGGGAAGGCGGCCCTTCCGTCCGTACAGCAGAGGCCAGAAGAATTGGGGCAGCTCTCCCCGGGCCACAGCAGCCGGAGGAGCCCACGTGCCCTCAGGAGGTCTGCCCGATGCCAGCTCCTAGGCAGAGACACTGCTGGAACACCAACCCTGCTGCCCCTCCCCACTACCAGGTAGCACCCGTGCTGGGTCAACACGCGTACTTCAGACCCAAAGGGCCAGGAGCTGGGACAGGGCCCAGAGGCTTCCAGGATCCATGGGACTCACATCAGATATAGTCCCCAGGAAGGTGGGAAGTAGAGGGTGGAGTCAGCCTGGGCCAGACTGAAGGGTCAAAGAGAGACAGCAGGGAGGGACAAGAGCAGAAAGAACAATCAAATGGTAAGAGCCACGTTTTCTTACCTGGTCATTACACGCCCAGCGCTTTACATATTTGTTGTCCTTTCATTCTTGCAACCCCCTTAGGTGCAGAAACTGGCATTAGCCCCATTCCACTGAGGCATAGGGAGTCTCACAAGGTCACAGGGGGTCCAGAGCTAGTCTTGTGAGCTCAGGGTCTCTGACTCCATCACCCACTCCCTTCTGCTCTTAAGCCCACTGAGAACTGAAATCTGTTTCTAAGGTCGGTTTTCTGATCTGAGACCACAGGGTGCCAGGCTCTGAGTCCTTATGAAGCCAAGGCAGAACCAGACCAGAAACAGGCCAAACCCTCTCATTTTGGCAAATATTAACTGCTGTAAGAGCTCCCCCAGCAGCTCAGCAGTAAAGAAGCCGCCTACCAAGGTAGGAGATGTGAGTTTGATCCCTGGGTTGGAAAGATCCCTGGCCTGGAAGAGGGCATGGCAACCCACTCCAGTATTCTTGCCTAAAGAATCTCATGGACAGAGGAGCCTGGTGGGCTACAGTCCGTGAGGTCCCAAAGAGTAGGACTGAAACAGCTGAGCACAGCACACACAGTCCCTGTAAGTCCTGACACCAACTTGGAGCCAGACATATAAAAGTGAAGGGAAGATCAGATCCCATTGTCTGTTGCTCCTGACATAGTCCAGTGGGGGCTCTGAGAGGCTGAAGGAGGGCAGATGCCTGGACGTAGAGGGAGGGGGGTCAGTGGACCTCCTGGGGATGTGGTATCTGACTTGAAACCTGAGGGATGAGTAAGGTAGCCAGGTGCATGGTGGTGGTGGCGAAGGCACCGGGATGTGGTAAGGCAAGTAACCCACGTAACCCGGCAGTAGGAGAGAGTGCAGAGCCTGGCAGGAGTTGGGGTCTGGGCTCTAGAACTTGGAGGGCACAGTGAAGGGAGAGAAAATGGCTGTGGATGCTCAGAGGCGTAGCCAGGAGGTTCGGCTTGCTTCTAGAACGACCGTGCTGGCTCCAGGGCACACAGAGGGAAAGAGCAGCCCTCCCTGCTTGCGTGGCATGCATGACACGGTGCTTCAGCCAGTCAGACTCAGCAGGGTGGGGCTCTTACAGGTCAGTAGCCCCCAGGGAAAAAGTGAAAGTGGTAGCTGCCCTGTCGAGCCCAACCCTTTGCAACCCCATGGACGGTAACCTGCCAGGCTGCTCTGTCCATGGGACTCTCCAGGCAAGAACACCAGAGTGGATTGCCATGCCCTCCTCCAGGGGATGTCCCCACCCAGGGATTGACCCTGTGTCTCATGTCTCCTGCATTGGCAGGCAGGTGCTTTACCTCTAGCACCACAATGGGATAAACGCCACTGTTATCATGGGTGCAGAGGTGGAGCTTCAAAGCCGGGTCTGGGGAAGGGTCCCGAGAAGGCTGGCAGAGCCTCCTGCTGCACTACAGGATGCACCAAGGCTCTGGAGTGCGCCTCTGGGGGAAAGAGGGCCAGAAACTCAGGGGGCAAGAACCCACAGCCTGCTTTTATGGACCCATGTACCCTGGGTAGAAGCATCAACAAGCAGGCACCACCCTGGGTTTGGGGGTCCAACCTGGTCAGAGTTTTGGCAAGCCCAGAGCAGTTGTTGGGGGCAACCAGGTCTTGTTTCTCTTCCATTCCAATGCATCCTCCTCACTGCCGCCAGAGGGATCTGGTATGAAACGTAGCCTCTCATATCATCCATCTGCTCAGAGCTGCTCAGTGCTGTTAAAGCTGTTAACACTGCTGAAGCCTTAAACCAGAGTAAGGCAGCCGCCCCACACTATACAAGTAGTCATCACATTCTTCACTTCCACATGCTCCCAATTTTGAAAAAGTCACTCAAATTTAAGAATGTAACAGAGAAGTCAGTAAAAACGGTTAATTTTCTTAAACGGCATCCTCTGAGTACACATAGTTTTAAGATTTGATGTGATGCTGTGGGATGCACAAACTCTTCAGCTGCTTACTGAAGGGTGATGTTTTGTCCACACAAAACTCTTATTTGTTCGTTCAAGTTGTGAGCTGAACTAGCTGCTCTTCCTGGAAAATACCATCTTCATGGAAAAAGTGACTGGACAAACTATGATTGTGATTTGTTAGACATTTTCTCAAAAATAAGCAAAGTGAATTTGTCTATTCAAGGGGGGAAATCTGACAGTTTTTGTTGCCAATGACAGAATTTGAAAGAAAATTAGACTCTTGAACACTCACCACTGCTTTTGAGATTAACAGCTCCCCAATCCTGGAAGACTTTTCTCATGAGATCAGTGGTGATATTGATGTGATGTTGAATTTGGTGTACTGAAATGTGTCAACATTGGGAAGAGTTGTCTAGCTCATAGAATCACTAGATTTCAAAAGACCAATGAGCAATAAGTGGAGCTATGTTGCAAAATCAACCATGGTTTAAAATAATCTACTCAAAGTGCAAGATTGACCAGTGAATTTTTCAAAAATAAACTTAATTTTTAAAATGTATTTTATTGAATTATAGTTGATATACAACATTATGTTTCTCTGTACAACAAAGTGCTTCAGTTATACAAATATATATTATTTTTCATCTTCTTTCCCATTATGGTTTATTATACGATATTGAAAATAGTTCCTTGTGATATACAGTAGGATTTTGTTGTTTATCAATTCTCTATATAGTAACTTGCATCTGCTAATCCCAAATCCGCAAACCTTCTGCCCCTTGGCAACCACAAGTCTGTTCTCAATGTCTAAAAATAAACTTTGTTTTAAAGCAGTTCTTGATTTAATGACAAATTATGAAGCTAGCTTGGTGAGTTCCCACTTAACCAGTGCAGTTTCCCCTATTATTAACATCTTGTATTAACACAATACATTTGTTGTGATTAATGATCCAATATGGACACATGATTACCAACTAAAAGTCCATTATTTATTCAGATTGCCAGAGTTGTTACCTGACTCTTTCCATGCAGGGCATCATATTCCATGTATCACCATGTCTCCTCTTTCTCTGACAATTTCTGACTTTCCTTGTTTGTGACGATCACCTTGATAGTTTTGAAGAATTTTGGTTATGTACTTTGCAGAATGTTGCTCTTATGAATCTGTCTGATATTTTTCTCATGACTTGACTGGGGTTATGGCTTGGGGGATAAAGACCACGGAAGTAAAGTGGAGTTCTTACCACATCATATCAGAAGTATATACCATCCATCTGGGGTGTGCCTGTTACGTTCCCTTCAGTCAGAGGCTGAGGTAGTGTTTGTAGTTTTTGCACCATTAAGTTACTCTTTCTTTTCATACTGTCATTATTGCTAACTGCAGCCCACACTTGAGGAGTGGGAAGTCAAATGCCCCCTTCCTTGAAGGCAGAGTATATGCATGTATTATTTGAAGTTGTCCACATAGAAGATTTATCATTTCTCCTCCATTTATTTGTTTTTTCAATCATTCTTATACATCAATATGGATTCATATTTATTTTACACTTTGGGTTATAATCCAGTATTCTTCTTTATTAATTTTGTTCCTTAATTTTTTTAGTTTGGGGCACCATCAACTCTCTCAATAGACTCCCGTGTCCCTCTGATGTGTCCCCATCATTGTGTGTGTATGTGCGTGTGTGTGTGTGTGTGTGTGTGAAAGCGTTGAGGCTCATCTTGTATAGTTCCTGCCTCAGCCCTACCAGAATCAGTCATTTTTCCCAGCACCTCCAATTCCTTGTATTAGAGAATGGTATTAGAAATCAAGATCTAGGTGTTAAGTACTCATGGATTTTAACATAACAGAGAACTTGGTCTCAGATTCAAATAACCTTTAGGGAGCTACAACTTGTCAAGTTTGGGTTTAATAGGATTACATGTACCTGTTTCTCTCTTGCACAAGGACAGGGGTTTCTATGATTCATTACTCTACCATGGTTCAGAATGTAATGCCAGGCATATATTTGGCGTCCAGATATGTTTGTTGAACAGCTGACCCAGTGAAACTGTCTCTTCCAGAGACTGATCAGGCACCTCTGCTGGCTTTACATCTGAATGAAATTTGTTTTTCTCCATTTCCCTAGTGCAAAAACCAAGTGTTTACATCTTGGAAAGTGAAAGTATTAGTCTCACAGCCATGTCCAACTCTTTGCAAGCCCATGGACCAGCCTGGTTCCTCTGCCCATGGAATTCTCCAGGCAAGAATATTGGAGTGGGTAGCTTCTATTCCTTTCTCCAGCAGATCTTCCCGACCCAGGGTTTGAACTTGGGTCTCCTATACTGCAGGCAGATTCTTTACAGTCTGAGCCATGAGGGAAACTCCATCTTTTCATTTGAATTAAATGAATTTACATCTTGGAAATTGTCTGGCAGGAAATTGCATTCAGGGCCAGTGGACATAGAACAGTCAGCTACATCCAAATGTAGTCCTAATCCCAGAACATAAATAGGCCAGGAGCAAGCAATTATCCAGTCAAAAAAAAACTGGAGGCAGCTAGCCTTAGTAATGAAATGTGAAAAAGATCTTATGCTAGCTAGTGGTCAGATTTATCCAAATTCAACAGCTATGATTCCTCTTGAAAATGATACGCAAATGTGACCAAGTCCTTGCCTCCCTCAATAGTTTAGCATTTGCATTCTGGCAAGCATGAGATAAAAGGAGGTACAAAGAAGACAATAGGAAGAGATGCTGCAAAAAAGAGAATTCAGCTTGCAGTGCTCTTTGCCAGGCACATGNGCTATGATTCCTCTTGAAAATGATACGCAAATGTGACCAAGTCCTTGCCTCCCTCAATAGTTTAGCATTTACATTCTGGCAAGCATGAGATAAAAGGAGGTACAAAGAAGACAATAGGAAGAGATGATGCAAAAAAGAGAATTCAGCTTGCAGTGCTCTTTGCCAGGCACATGTGGGTAAATGCCAACGCGCTGCTTTTTCAGATATTTCAGGCTAGAATCACAGCAGTGTCCTTTTTGCCACTTGTTTGGTATATGAAAATGTTTTGGCCTAAATGGTCTAGATGTGTGCTATTCAATACAGTAGACACTACCAACATGTGACTATTGAGCAGTTGAAATGTGGTTAGTCGGACATGTTGAAAAATAATATCTGGAATATATGGGACTTATTAAAATCTATATCACCTACCATCCATTGCTTCTTACCATTTTTAAACATGGCCAATGGAAAATCTTAAATTCCACAAGTGGCTCGTATTGTGTTCTGAGTGGATACTGCAGCCTCACTTTACCATCTGATGTTCAGTTAGCAGAGGCCTTGGTTCGAGTCATTTCTGTGTCCCATATGATTGCTCACTTGGCTATAAAGCCCTGCTTTTAACTCCAAGCCGTGGTCTCTGCCTGCCTTTGCAAAGCAAGGTAATTAGCCTAAGATCACTCAGAACAGGATCTTGCCTGTCTCCTGATAACATCACGTGGAACCCCTCACCTGAAAGGTAATCTCCCAGCAAATCTCAGGCTGGCTGTCAGGCAAGATCTGAGGACAAAGAAGGGGGTGTTGATGGAATGTTCCAATCCTTAGAGGAAGGTCAATCCCAAATTCATCCTTTCTCCTCTTCCTGTCCTCCTGCACCTGAGGAAAACTTCATTCCCCTTAGAAGCTCCCCTCAATGACCCCTGTCTCTGAGCCTCCCTGCCTTCCTACTCTGCCAGAATTCTCAGCAGCAGCCCCGGTTTTGTGGTGGGCATGGAAGCCTCCCGAGGAAAATCTCCCTCTGAGCTACTCCTCTGGCCAGGCTGGCTCCCAGACACTGGCCTGACACCCCACAAAGGCTAGTTAGAACCCAGTTCCATGTTCTGTGTTTGCATTTGTCAAAGGCAATCTTCTACCACAAGGGAAGACAGGATGTGGTAGGAGTTACTTGATATTCCTTGTTTCAAAAGGCATCACCATGTTTCCAGTCACTCAGCCCCCAAAGGGCTTTAATCTCTCTTCCCTTGTCTGATCAGTGAGCAAGTCCTGTGACTTTTGCCACTAAATCATTCCCCTGTTAGGACCCTTTCTTCCCCTTCCCATCTTCCGGGCTTCCCTAGTGGCTCAGACACTAAAGCATCTGCCTGCAATGTGGGAGACCTGCGTTTAATCCCTGGGTTGGGAAGATGCCCTGGAAAAGTCACTGGCACCCCACTCCAGTACTCTTGCCTGGAAAATCCCATGGACGGAGGAGCCTGGTAGGCTATAGTCCGTGGGGTCACAAAGAGTTGGACACAACTGAGCGACTTCACTTACACTCCCCCTTCCCATCCCTCTACACCAGACCATTACTCTGTCCAGAGTCACTACAATAATGGCCCCCAGATTCCATGTGGCTACTGATCTCACACCTCTACTCCTAACACCAATCTGGCAATCAGGAATCTTTATCCCCCTTTAGTGATAACAGAGAGTTGGGGGAGGGGAGTGTTAAACGTGTGGCTTTAAGAGGCAGAAGGACAAGGACAGCACGTCTGGGTCCTCAGCGCTCTGTGCGCCTCTGCACTGGTTTCCCTATCTCTGTGAAACGAGAAGGAACTGAGGTCCTATCTGTCTAAGTTGTTTCAGTTTCTCCATAAGTCAATGTGTGGATGAAAAGTGAAAAGTTTAATCCATCACCTAAGTGTTCCAAACATCTGGCTATTGCAGGTTGTAGGACCCCGCTGACTGACATGTTGGAGTCTTGACTTGTTGGGATCTATACTTAGGCCTCTGTTTTACATTGCTCACTGTGTTTTGTTCTGTATATATCTCATATAGGTCATTAAATAGTCAAATATTTTCTTAAATAAATATGCTAAAAATATTTACTAATATGCTTTGCCTCCTTACTAACCTTTAAGCTTTATAAGGATGGAAGTTGTATCCTTATCTTTATGGCATCCCTTAGCAGGGCCTCTTTCCCGTCGATGTTCAGGAAAGGTTTGTTGAATTGAATACTTTCTGATGCCTGGTGGATAAAGTCCCATCTGTTAAGGAGGCATCTGAAGTCCTTCCCATCCACACAGCCATAATTTAATTTCACAGCCTTGGCTCAGCCACTCCCTGATCCCTTTCCCCTGCCTCCAGTGTTCAGCCACAATAGGCATCTTCCTCCTGCACTCTGTCCTACACTAATTATTTCCTCTTTCTGGATTGTCCTTCCCTGTATTCCTGGCATTCTCTGCATCTTTCAAGGCCCCAATTAAATATCACCTCCACCATGATGTCATTCCTAATCCTCTTCTCACTTTGCCTCTATGGAATGGTGCACATACCCTTGTTAAAAGTCCAATTATATCATAATGATCTATTTACAAATCTTTCCTCATCAGCCAGGATTATGCTCTGTGGGGAAAGATTAATTATTTCCAGAACCTAGTGAGGCAGGAAAATATATTACTCTAAAATAGTATTTTATTTTATTGCAGGAGGATTAAGCAAAGGAAAAGGAGTGAGGATTCAGGACATGGTGGGGGGGCGGATATCTTGATTGAAAACATAATTAAGAAAAGCTTCTTCTAGTGTTATTCAATAAAAAGGGATCCCTGGCTTGATTACAAGAAGGAAGAGGGTGGGAAAATACATAGGTGTCTTAGTAATGTTAACAGAAGATCCAAGAGAAACCACTGCAAGGGGGGTGAGGACCACGACAGTTGTGAAAAGGGGAAAGGTGGCATGGACCATGGTGATGGGTACGTCAGAATAACGTCCAACACCAGATGGGTTCCTTAACCTTAAGTCTTCAGCTACATTGACCTTGTCCAAGACCCAAGGCTAGACTATGGCCATGGGGTTGGAGAGAGAAATCCATCCTAAGGAAAAAGGGACCAAAACTAGACATAGGTTGCATATAGAAAATAAGACATACATGCTTCTTATAAAGCTGAGATTTCAAACTAAAATTCATGCTCACTATTCCAGACTAGTGATTGACACATCAATGGTTCTGAAAAAGTTTGCCTTAACTTAAATGTTGAATGGATGAATGAATAAATGTATCAGCATTTAGATTTGTCATGCAATTCTTGAACTTTTTATGGCAGATTTAATGGGTATTTAATTGCTGGAGTTTGGGGGAATGATAAATAACATCGTTGGTTTTGTTTCCCAAGTTTGTAACTAACTTGCAAATATTACAAAGGAATCAGCCATGTGGAGATTTTGTAAAAAACCAGCTTGATTGGTCAATCTAACTAAAGGGTGATCCATTAATAGCCCCATTCAGGATCCCTAACACCATCCCTCTGAATGGAACTGTTCCCTAAACTGCATTTCTGTTCCAGGACCTTCCACACGGATGAACCAGGAACACCCAATGCCGAGTCCAGGCCACTGAGGCACCAAAGACCCGCAAACTCAGCAGGACTGGTCCACACATGCTCAGCTCCTTTCCTCGAAGCATCGATCAGATACTTTATCCACTCCTTCAGGATAAGCAAATTCGAGAGGACAAAAGAGGCCGGGGTTGTTTCTCGAGGGGAAACATGTTTCTCTTCACAGAAGCATGAGGCAAGGGGAACGAAGTTTCCTCTCTAAATCAGTACCTAGTGCGTTATTGGCATGAGGTATGAGATGTGATCACTCAGCTCCAGTTGGCTTCCCAGATGACTTCATCCCCTTCTCACCCCTATTAGGAGGCCCCCACCCAGGCCGGTCTGTTCAAGGGTCTGATGGGGCACACCTGATGCCTTAGATGTCTTCATGCCCTTTCTCCTACTTCAGAGTAGGAGCAGACTTCCTTAGAGTAATAGCTTAGCCTGCTGTTTTCTGCTTTCTCCTTGAGATTATAGAAAATGTTGGAAGAAGCATTCTGTGTATCATAGGAAATGAAAAGAGCATTTTGGTTTTCTTCAGCTCTCATGTCTCCTAGACCCCCAACACAGACATAAAACCGTTCTCGGGATTTGTCTAAATTATAGCTTAAGGCTAGGACTGAGAAAATATCTGATCAGCTGGGAGTGTGACTTCTGGTCAAACCTCCTCATAAATATGTATGTATATGCAAAAAGTGGAAGCTGTGACAGATTTTCTGTTCTTGGGCTCCAAAATCACTGCCAATGGTGACTATAGCCATGAAATTAGATTTTCCTGGCAGCTCAGTCAGTAAAGAATCTGCCTGCAGTGCAGGAGACCTGGGTTCGATCCTTGAGTCAAGAAGATCCCCTGGAGAAGGAAATGGCAAACCACTCCAGAATCCTTGCCAGGAAAATCCCATGGACAGAGGATCTTAGTGGGCTACAGTCTACGGGGTCGCAAAGAGTCGGGCACAACTAAATGATTAACATTCACTGCTTCTTGGAAGGAAAGCTGTGACAAACCTAGACAGTGGATTAAAAAGCAGAAACATCACTCTGCAGACAAAGGTCCATATGGTCAAAGTTATGGTTTCTCCAGTAGCCATGTACGGATGTAAGAGTTGGGTCATAAAGAAAGCTGAGCACCAAAGACTTGATGCTTTTGAATTGTGGTGCTGGAGAAGACTTTTGAGAGTCTGTTGGACTGCAAGGAGATCCAATCAGTCACTCCTAAATAAAATCAACCCTGAATATTCATTGGAAGGACAATGCTGAAGCTGAAGCTCCAGTACTTTGGCCACCTGATGGGAAGATCCAACTCATTGGAAAAGACCCTGATGCTGGGAAAGATTTAAGGCAAAAGGAGAAGGGGATGGCAGAGGATGAGACGATTAGATAGCATCATGAACTCAATGAACATGAACTTGACCAAACTCTGGGAGATAGTAGAGGACAGAGGAGTCTGGTGTGCTGCAGTCCATGGGGTCTCAGTTGGATATGATTTAGTGACTGAACAACAATATGTATGTGTGTATATATACAATGTACATACATATGTGTATGTAAATAATGTTACATATGTACATGTAAATAAGATATATGTGTGTGAAAATTGAAAATGAATATATAATATGTAATATATATATAAATATATTAAAATGATTTTTAAAGCTGCACCGATGGCCAAAACTGGGGTATGGAGGAAACAGTGTATAGAGCTGCCTGTTCCTTCTCCTTCAGGAGGCCAAGTAATCTGCACAAGTTCCACATTGCCGAACCCAGCTAAATGCCCTGGATTCTAAACGTACCATGTAAGTCTACATCTAAATGCTACATGTAGATGCCCAGGTGAATTTATTTAAGAAGATAGAGAAATTTGTGATAAAAGTGATTAGATAAACCACATTGATGTCCACAAGAGGACCCAGCTCCAAAGTTGGTGCTTTTTAGATCATCTATATTTTCTAAAATCACAAAATGATCCTTCTACCCTCTGTCTGCCTTGCCTCAGTTGACTCTCATTACCTGGAGAGTCTGAACATTTCACTTCTTATCCACAGGACAGGAACAAACCAGGCCTAGATAGCTTCTTAACTGGGTTAGGACTAGATTGAACTATGAGTCAAGGAAATACAGAACAACAGTAACTTAAAGAAAGAAGTTTATTTTTCTCTCATATATGCATTAGGACATAGATAGTTCAGGGTTAAAATGGCAGCATGGCTCTCAGGCGTCCTCAGCAATTCAGATCCCTTCTACCTTATTTGTTACCATGTGTCACCTCCAAATTCACCTCACGACCTCAAGATGGTTGCTTCAGTTCCAGCCGTCACATTACGTCCCTGGCCAGGAAGAAGAAAGTGACACAAAAGAAGAGGAGAAGGGCACATGCCAGCTGTCTTTTAAGGAAATTACCTCAAAGGTGTCATGTGATATTTCTGCTTATCTCATTGGTCAAGATTTAGTCAAATGAACACACTTAGCTGCACTGGAGTTTGAGAAATGTAGACTTTATTCCAAGTTAACTTGTACCAGCTAAAAATGGAAGATACTGCTTTAGGAAAGACTAGATCAAGGTGAATGACTAGCAGCCTCAGCTATACCTTGAAATAGGATGTCTTTGATCTGTGTTAGGAAATCACTAGCAGCAAGCTACTGTCACCAACAGCTTCACCATCAACCTCATCCAGTGCCTTAAGTCAATCCTCCACTCCAAGCTGAATGGCCTTTGTGCATCTGTACTTGTACATATCTAGCATCCTTTCCTCTGTACCTACTCTGGTCCTTTTTAGAATGTCCTGTCTCTTGCTACTTTTCTAAATTCTACCCAACTTTGAAGGCTCAGTGGAAGTCCCATATTCCTGGTAAAGCCTCTTCTCACCTCCCCGTTTCTCAGAAACCTCACTCTCTTCAGAATGCCCAAAGCACATATTACCTATGTTAGTGACCTGACCCCTCGCATATATAGGCATTTATGTTGAATCTACCTGATGCAAAGAGCCAACTTATTGGGAAAGACCCTGATATTGGGAAAGATTGAGGGCAGGAGGAGAAGGGAGCGACGGAGAATGACATAGTTGGATGGCATCACTGACTCAATGGACATGAGTTTGAGTAAACTCCTAGAGATAGTGAAGGACAGGGAAGGCTGGCGTGCTGCAGTCCACGGGGTGGCAAAGAGTCAGACATGACTTAGCGACTAAACAACAACAATGTTGAGTTAGTGTGTACATCTTTTACTTTCAACTAGTCTCCTTGTAGGAGGAAAGATATCATAATTCTCTATACCTCTCACTGTCCCTGGCATGCATGTACTTCTAAATTTGTGTATGTTGACACTGAGAAGTCAGGGTTGGGGGAACAGCAAAAAACTGAAAGCCAAAAGGAATGAATTAGAATTGTACTCTGATCCTAACCAACTCTACAACCTTGGGCTTAATTTCTCTGAGCTATAGGTTTCTTATAAAGAAAAGGAAGGAAGGAATGCCAGCCCAGGCTAACCCAGAGGTTGAGGCAAGGACAACACACACCCTGTATATAATGTCAAACATCACACAAATGAAGTAGGGATTCCCTAGTGGCTCAATGGCAAGGAACCTGCCTGCCAATGCAGGAGATGCAGGTTTGATCCCTGGGTCAGGAAGATCCCCTGGAGAAAGAAATGGAAACCACTCCAATATTCTTGCCTGGAAAATCCCTTGGACAGAGGAGCTAGTGAGGCTACAGTCGTTGGAGTCACAAAAGTGTTGGACATGACTTTTCAACTAAACAATAACAACAAAGATTTTGTCGGGGCTTTTTGACTGCAAGCAACCGAAACCAACTCAGGCTAACTTGAACAAAAAGGGTCTTTATTGGAAGATCAGAGAAGATTGCTCGCAGAATCATAAGGTGTCTGGAACCCAGTCCTGGCAACAGATGGGCAGCAAGGCAATTCCAGGGTCCACTCAGCAGGAACTGTTTTGCCATCTTGTTGGGAGCACCTTCAGAAGTGAGCTGAACAAATTTCCAATTCTGTATGTCCCTGCTTCTTGGTTATAGCAGCTTGGAGTCACCCTGACTTATAGTCCCACAGAGTCTACTCCATGGAGAAAGGTCAAAGCCCTGAAGGAAATCAAAGTGATGTTATCAGTAGAGTGAAAGAAGCCTGGCCAGTCAGAAAGCGCAAATGTCCACAATAGGCTTAATAAACACTGTTGATTGACAGAGTCCATTCCTTTGATTCTGAAGACATTTTGCATTAAAGATAATATAAGCAACTTCTTTAGACCTTATCAGCAAACACCTTGGAGGGCATGAGAGTTCATCAGATTCTTTCCATCCATGGCAGTGAAAATATTAATGCCCTTATAGGAAGGAGATGCAGAACTACTTACTTGACGGGAGAGAGCACAAGGACAATAAAGTCACAGCTCCATCATCAGTGGGTCACAGAACCTTCTCTGACCTTCCTGATTAGGTCATGCCTCTGTGCTTTCTACTCTCTTACAGTTCTTGGTCTTCGTGGTGGCTCTTGATACTGTATAAGTTAAATTATTACCATTTATGATTATTGGTTATTTCCTCCATTAAGTTGTAACCTCCATGAGGGCAGGGCCAATGTCTCTACTCCTCTCTATTTCTATATCCCATCCCAGAGCCTGGCACATTCTAGATGCTCAGTAAATATTTACTGAATGAATTAAATACATGAATAAATAAGGTGCTCAAAGGGCCAGAGCAGTCAGTTGCACAACTATCTAGGGAGGGTCATTCCCATCACACATCAGGGGCAGGTTTCACCTTTTCCTTTCTAGGCACATGGGGTGATTGATAGAACAGATTAAAAATAGTGGCAGATTAGCTAATTCAAAATCCACTAGGGGTTGGGCCACCCTAGTTGTTTTTTTGTTTTTGTTTTTTTTTTGCCAAAATCTGCTACTAGAGGGGAGAAGGCCCATCAGGCAGTGGGAGAAGTAATCCACAGCTTCTGGGAGAGGAGATAAGACAGTCTTAATGATCGTCCATTCACTGTACTGATAGCATCACGCTGATTTCCTTCAGGGTCATCCTGCTGGGAGCATCCACCCAAGTAGGAGCACCACTCTCATGGATACCATGACCCCCAAGTGGCCCCTCTGTGGTTGCTTCCTGAGACAAGATACTAAGAAGCCCTCCTATTTGTACAGCATTTGTAGCCTATAAAGTGAAAATTGCTCAGTTGTGTCCAACTCTTTGAGACCCCTTGGACTATACAGTATATAGAATTCTCCAGGCCAAAATACTGGAGTGGGTAGACTTTCTCTTCTCCAGGGGATCTTCCCAACCCAGGGATCGAACCCAGGTCTCCCTCATTGAAGGCAGATTTGTTTCCAGTTGAGCCACAAGGGAAGCCCAAGAATACTGGAATGGGTAGACTATCCCTTCTCCAGTGGATCTTCTTGACCCAGGAATCAAACTGAGGTCTCCTGCATTGCAGGCAGATTCTTGACTAAATGAGCTATCAAGGAAAGCCCATGGTCTACAAAAAGCTTTCCTAATTATCTCCTTTGATGCTCACCATGACCAACCTGTAAGATAGGCCCCATTTCACAGATGAAGAAATAAAGGCTCAGAGCCTTGCTTAAGGTTACTTCAGTTCAGTTCAGTCGCTCAGTCGTGTCCGACTCTTTGCGACCCCATGAATTGCAGCACACCAGGCCTCCCTGTTCATCACCATCTCCCAGAGTTCACTCAGACTCACGTCCATCGAGTCCGTGATGCCATCCAGACATCTCATCCTTGGTCGTCCCCTTCTCCTCCTGCCCCCGATCCCTCCCAGCATCAGAGTCTTTTCCAATGAGTCAACTCTTCGCATGAGGTGGCCAAAGTACTGGAGTTTCAGCTTCAGCATCATTCCTTCCAAAGAAATCCCAGGGCTGATCTCCTTCAGAATGGACTGGTTGGATCTCCTTGCAGTCCAAGGGACTCTCAAGAGTCTTCTCCAACACCACAGTTCAAAAGCA
>SJYV01018777.1:0-15345 GCA_006410875.1 Neotragus pygmaeus | reverse complement strand
GGCAGCGGGGAGGCCGGGTAGCCGGGCGGCGTGGGAGGAGGGCAGCGGGGAGGCCAGGTGGCCGGGTGGTGGGGAGGCAGCCGGCACAGCTCTGCACACAGGCCGCGTCCACAGACTGGCCAAGTCCAGGGCCTCAGTGCGCGAGATGCGTCCCGAACGCAGGGCTGTAGACACAGCCGCGGCAGCCCCCTTCGACAGGGAACGCCAGCCACGGAGCTGGACCACCTGCCCCGACGACAGGCAGGGGGTGGGAGGCCAGGATGCTCGTGTGTTCGCCAGACACGAGAGGAACACTTCTGTCCTAATGAAAATAATTATCCCACTGCCTGGGGGCAGCAACAGCTTCCTTTCCCTCAATTCTTTCCACAGAGGCTTCCCTAACGTGAAGAAAGGGAACACCTGCCACTGGGCGCGGGAAATCACAGAGATGGGAACACGCGCTCCCTCTAAATCACTGACGACGTTTAAAGGGGCCGTGAATGCGGATTACCTGCGTCAGCATGTCCTTATCACCATGCAACTCCCAGTGGGGTAACCTTAAGATGAAGTTAACTGAAGCAACACCGGTAGGGTCTCAAAGCACAGGAAAACACACATTCCAAGCCAATACCAAGGAATTTCACTTCTTTCTTGAGGGAAATGAAACCGTTTGAGCAGCAAGAAGAGGTATCACCAGCCTGAAGTCGCTTCCTGAAGAGGTACACCAGAAAATGTCTCACTTCCTGGCGGTGCCTGGCCCTTTTAATAGTCACTAATAGTGAAAACACCTTGGTGAAACAAATAGGCAAGTAATGGACATCTGAGGGTTTGTACAAAGCACGCAAACCCTATCAGCAGGAATGCGCTTTCACGCAACCTCTTAATTCATTGTTAAACTTTTTGGGGACCAAGAATTTCTACGGTTTACACAAGAAAACAACTTTGGAATGTACATTCTTTCCAACTTACACCCTTTGTTCTAACCACCCACCACTTTCCCCCCGCATGGGCCTTCGACTGCTCAGGTCATCAGCAGGCATCCTGCTACACACACCACAAAGGCGGCAGCTCGAGCTTGCGAAACTGTCTCCTGGAAATGGAGTGAAGGCCATCAGAATAGGAAACAGAAATGAGAGGGCACGAGGGAGGCAGAAGGGCAGGCAGGAGGAGGAAAATCCCCAGCCCCGGTTCCAACCTCTGCTCGCCGTGCTCGCCTCTCTCGGGCAGGAGGTCAGGGCAGAGAGGAGCTGGACATGGCCACTGTCCCTGAGACCTCCCGCCAGGAGGAGGCCGCGCCATCTGCCGCCAAAGGGCTGCTTCCTTCCATGGTCAGTGCTCACGGTCAGATAGCTGCTGCCTGCCGTCTGTTTTGGCCACCCAGCCTCGGAGCCCCGATCCTCCGGCTGGGAAGTGCTCTGCCCTTGAGGAACAGCATGTGATCCAGAGGAGGAGCCGGAAGCCTCAGCCGCCTGCTGTCCCGGCCTCTCCCGCACCTGGGGTCAGCGCAGAACAGCCTCAGACTCACCCATCACGGGCCTGAAGCCCAGACTCCGGCCAGGAAGCCACAAGCAACGTCCAGAGGTGGGCAGCCATCTGCAGCCCCGGGCAGCGATGCGGGCGGTGCGGGTGCGGTCTCCAGATAAGCAGCTTCCCCAGAGCCTCGCAGCAGCACGGGCACCAAAACCTCCAGGCCCGGCCCTCCCCGCTTCCCCAGGACACTGGGAAGGCCGCAGGGTCCACACAACGACATACTTCCTGGTGGATCACGCAGGTAGTCTGTCATTGAGCCCCCGGACGGAGCAGGCTCATTTCACTCACCAGTTCACCCACGTTTCTCAGCAAGAAGTGTGAGGGCATGTTAAACACGCCGCCGCCTCCGTGACATCGCCCCTCGAGGACACGCCGGGGCAGGGGCAGCTGCTGCACACGCCACACATCCTTCCCCGGCTTGCACTCTTTGCTCGCCGCCCTCTCTTCCCTGCCAGTCACAGCTGACCCCCCGTCGTGGCCACACTTCCTGGCACTCCTCTGCAGCAGCCTGCTGGAGGCCGGGCGGCACTGCCCGCCCCGGGCACCCAGCTCTGCGGAGGTTCTGCAGAGGCTCAGGGCAGCCGCGCAGCCCGCAGGGAGGGCCCAGCCCTGGTCCAGCTCTGCGTGAGGCACAACCTCCGAGTCACATGGACGCAACAGCGGCTCCTTCCACACAGGCAGAAACAAACGCGGTTCAGACAATCCTCACAGGCTCCCTCGCATCACTGGATTGCTGGCTCTTCTCACAAAACCTCCATCGACACCCACAGCGGGAACCACACCCCAGGCAAGCGCGCCGGGACGCTCCCAGTGGGCAGCTGAAGGGCCTGGCCCCAGGAGAGGGACGTCCATGCCCAGCATCCCCCCTCGCTCCTTCGGCCCTGCCCTCCGCCACAGCAAAGGGTGGTGCAGGAACCGGAGAACACAGACAGTCATGGAGCAAGACGGGGCCCAGGGCTTTCCCCCGCACCGACTCCCAACGGTGGCGGCCGCGGCGCAAGAGGCCCCTTGAAGACCCTCCAGAGACAGGCTTCTGTCCAGAAAACTCTGCACTCAGGGAGAGTCCCCCCCTTTCTCTACAGAGAAGCGCCCAGAGGTTCCAGCAGGTGAGCTGGGGACGGAAGCAGAGCAGAAGGCACGGGACGGCTCTGCCGCGGCCGCAGTCGTGTCACAGGTGAGACAGGGGACGGAGCTGCCCGCCCCGACACGCGCGCTGCTCCAGAGCCACAGCGCCTGCCTCGCTTACCGCTGCAGCGGCCGGGCTTGCAGGGGAGCACGCGGGAAACTCACCAGGCGCCCAGAGCCGGCTGAGCGACACACGAGCTCCGGGGCTGCGGGCATGAGCTGCAGGAAAGCGTGTCTGCGCAAAGTGATGAGGGACAGCGGAGAAACTCTCTAGAGAGAAACAGAAACGTCTAAACCCTACACGTCTGATTCATCAAGGGAAAGAGCCACAGGAAGAGTCAGACAGAATTAGACGAGACATCTAAGAAGAGCTGACCTCAAAGATTCAGGGCAGAGAAACCAACGGCCGGCGTCAGGAAATTGCCACGTCTGTGCCACGGGGCCGTGCCAGGGGCCGTGCTGAGCACCTGGCAGAGCAGCAGGGCGGTGGGCTCGGCGGGGACCACTGGAGGGCCCCAATTCCGGGTGGCGCCCGGCCGCCCACAGGCAGGGCGTGCGTGGAGGGGCTGGGGCTGAGCCCGCAGGAATGCAGAGACCCTCCACGGAAGAAGCAAAGCCTGGCCCTCCCCGGACCAGCTCCGCAGGCCCCAGGGGCACCCTGCCCACCCCCACCTCCTCCTGTGGCAGGAACCCTGCAGTCAGGATGCCTGGGGGCCAGCACTGACCACCAGCGTGGCCGGCCAGCTCCCGGCGCCTCGGTCCCCTCATCTATAGCAGAGCACATGATAGCGCCCTGCTTCCTACTAGTGGCACTGTTAACAGAGCGGTACCGAAATGAACGGTACCGAACGGCACTGTTCGAAGCATACTCTGCAGTATCATTATGAGACCTCGCTGAGATAATTCACAGAGAGGGGCTGAGAGGCTGTTGCATATCACTTATAGGTAGAATTAAGGGAAAAAAAAAAAAAAAGACACGGGAATCCCCTGGTGGGCTACTGGGTCAGACTCCACGCTTCCGCTGCAGAGGGCATGAGCTCCACCTGTGGTCCAGGAAACCAAGACCCCAGGCCCTGCTTAGCACAGCCAAAAACAAACAAACAAGACACAAATGAACGTGTATACAAAACAGAAGCAGAAAACAGTCAAAGAAAACAGTCTCGTGGACCCCAAGGGGAGGATGGGGCAGGGACAGGTGAGGAGTCTGCGCCCAGCATGCACACGCTAGCACGTGTGAGATAGGTAACGGGCAGGGGCCTCCTGTAGAGCTCAGGGGGCGCCAGCCAGCATTCGTTAGTAATGGACGTGGGAAGAGAATCTGAAAAAGAATATGGACACACGTGTGTACAGCCCAATCATTTTGCTGTACACCCGAAATTAACAGAACATTATAAATCAACTGTACTTCAATTCTTAAAGGGTCAGAGGCAATAACTGTTGGCTATTTTTTACCTAATCTCCCTCAACATGCATCCACACAGCCCTGAGACAACGCCTAACCCACAGCAGACATTCAGTTCACTTCAGTTCAGTCGCTCAGTCATGTCCGACTCTTTCCGACCCCATGAATCGCAGCACGTCAGGCCTCCCTGTCCATCACCATCTCCTGGAGTTCACTCAAACTCACATCCATCGAGTCCATGATGCCATTCAGCCATCTCATCCTCTGTCGTCCCCCTCTCCTCCTGCCCCTAGTCCCTCCCAGCATCAGAGTCTTTTCCAAAGAGTCAACTCTTCGCATGAGGTGGCCAAATTACTGGAGTTTCAGCAGACATTAAGAACCACTAAATGAAAAAAAACAGCTACTGTCCCTCACTGATGAGAATGCTGAAGGCCCACCTCCGCGAGGGGACCGACGAAGCTGACCAGAGAAGTCCCACCGACCCTGCCTGAGCAGGCTGCTTTCCTCGGAAGTGCACCCGCCCTGACTCTGACCTGGGTGGGGTGTGTTTGTGTTGGTGGGGGGGAGGTGCACACGCGCGTGTGTTGATCTACCTGAACACAGGCCCAGGCCCGAGTGTAAGAGACTAGGTGCCCCCATCGTCGGCTTGAGGACAGAGGCGTGCTGTTTCTGGGTGAAACGCCTGCAGACAGCGTGGGCAGGGGCGACAGGCCAGCTGGCCAACGGGAGGCAAAGGAGCTGAGCCACCAAACAGCAAAATAAAACTCTACACAAACCTTCTTCAACCCTCTGGCCCAACTGGACTTCACACGCAGTCATAAATGAAGTCCTATTTTATGTTGTGACGTACGTGAAAACAAATACCACATCAGACTATGCAAATGAATACTCAGACTACAGGAAACGCATCCCCAGCCACATGGGCTTCCACTTTAGGAAACAGAGGACCTGACCTTACCTGGCACGCAAGTTCCCGTGAACCACTTTACAAGTGGGGAGAAGAGCGGGGGCCCGGCTTCTAACAGCACCTTCTGGTTTTAAGAGAGATTAATGGCTCTGAATATTGACTGGTCTCGAGCAGAACTCAAACTCCTATAAAGACGACTGGACAGCTTCAGCATGCCACTGCTTGAAGTCGATGTTCCTGCCATTGTTGGTAAAGGCTTCAGATTACACAGGCAAGGCGGATAATTGGCCCACGCGCAAAGCAGAAAACCTTGGAAATTCAAGGGAGGCTGCAAGTTCCCAAGTTCATTTTCAAAGCAAAATGAAACCTCCCCACAGAATAAGAATGATAGCCGGCTAGCCAAGAATAAGAACTCCCTGGGTGGACCTTCCTTGCCAAGGAACCATGATCCAACCTGCCAACCTCAGCCAAGAGCTCACTTTCGGCCACAGGGAAAACCTACAAAGTGGAAACATTTTGTCCGTATCTAATTAGCAACAGCAGGCAGCGAACCTTCACTGTCTCCCTTCGAGAGTGAGCGGGGCACCGCTGCTCACCGCTTCGCACAGGCAGGACCCAGGACCACGTACTCAGCAAGGACGCCAGTGCCTCGCCTGCAAAGGGCCGGGTGGGACAGGAGACACTGGGTGTCTAAGGGTGCCTTTTCCTACAACTCTGAATTTTGAGCCAAGTAAACACTTTATGTATTTGAGAAATGTTAACTCCAAAAGAAAAAATGCAAAGCCTAAAATTAAGAATAAACAGAAACAAATGAACCTAATTGTGTATCAAATTTTATTTGTGTGGTTCATGTTACTTCACATTGCTTTAAAATCTGTTATTCTATCTATACATTCTTCAGATATGTTTATTCTAAGGCCCTAATCAACTGCAAAGAAATTCTAAAGCTTCATACAGTAGGGTCATTATCATAATATGGTAATAAAATGTTGAAAATATTTCATGTATATCATAGGACAAAGAAAATAATGCTAATATCATTAGACATCAAAACTCAGTGCAAAATAAGAATAAATATAAAATAAGTGGAAAGGCTCCATTTTAATTTGTTAAGGAAATAACACCGTGAAATCCAGGGTTCTTAGAAAATGAGCATTTCTGTCTGGCTCTGTTCCCTAGAAGGACCTGAGAGATGCTAACCCCTGTGACAATGAGCCCACCTAGGCGCCAGGTGCTGGCTCCCAAACTCCTCCCCACGGAAAGGAGCTGGGGCTTCTCAGAGGGATGAGCCTAGACCTGAGGCAGGAAAAACACAGTGAGGGCCTGGGACAGGTTTTGTGCCAGAAAACAAGACGTTCAGAGACTAATGGGGCCTTAGCCCAAGGCCACAGGAGCCAATCCAAGGGGCTCAAGGTGCCCATCTCTGGAAAGATGATGACAGCGGATGAACACGCCAGATGGACATCAATGCCAGCGTCCACAGTGGCCGAGAGAGAAGGAACAGCGAGGGGTGCTCCCTAAGAGGCGAACCAGTGAATAAACGGAGGTCTGAGCACCCAGAAATCTCCACTCTGCTACTTCCAGCATAAGAAGAGAGGCGGCAGGAATGCCAGTGGCCACAGGGCCCGAGGAGGTCCCCGAGGAGCAGCAGTGCAGAGTCAGAGGGGCCTGAAACCACCGCCGCAGCCCAGCGAGCCAACCTTTGAGAGCGGGGCTGCCTGAAACCACTCTGCCACAAAGCAAGGCCAAAAGCAGGAGCAGGGAGGTAGGCTGGGAGACCAGCAGGAGCCATAACCCTGTGGAGCTCGAGCTGCACGTTATTTCTACTTTAAGAACCGTTTCCTTAGCGGAAATAAAACTGCTGGAATATGAGCGTTTTGGAGGAGTTTTAGAGTTTTATACACAGGGTAGAGCTGGTTCTTTGAAAGAGTTAGTTGCCAGGTTTCTTAGCAGGAGCTAAGAGTTAGCAAGCAGGGGACAGGGTCAGAAGAATGGCCTCCTCTGAGAGAACTAACATATTCACAAAGGCAAAACATGTCATGTGAGGGATGACCTCTAACCCAGAACAGCTGGGTGGGGAATGAGGGTGGGGACAGAGGGCCCGCTGGGCTCGAACCCTCCTTGGGTCAACCAGATCTCACCAGCGGGCCCTGGAGGCGGCTTCAAGAGTCAGGAATCACAGGCCCGCAGCCCACCCACAGGAGGCATGCCGTGTGCACCAGGCCAGGACCTGGGAGAGCGCACGTCTCCCGGACCCAGACCAGGCTCAGGCCAGAGTCCAGGGTACAGAGAGGGAAGGGGCCGACAAAAGGCTGTGGGGGAGTGTGAGGGTGGGGAGTGTGGGCTGCGGGAGGAGGAGGGCCGTGCCCACAGCCCAGGGCCACCGTCACACAAGACCCTGCAAGGGTACTGGGTCGCAGTCGAACCCAACAGTATAAACGGCTTCAGAAACCACCACCACCAGGGACGAGCGTATATTCTAAGTGGGCTTCTGCCCCTCCACCTCGCACACACGCCTCCAGTGAGGCCACTGAAAGGGCACCCCTGAACCTGAGTGCCCAGAACGCACCTGGGCAAGGAGGACTCAGCGCGCGAGCTGCCCCTCACTCCGATCCTGAGCTTGGTCCTCCCTGACTAGCTCACTCACTCCACCCACCTTGCTCCAGGCACTGAAAATGAACCCACAGTGGGCACAGGGGTTCACTCAACCGGCTGTGAACTTGCCCTCTCCACTGTGACCCTGGGCTGCTGGACGACGCTGCCCCGTGGGGGCCGCACGGCGGAGGTTCGGGGGTGGCCCTGCCTCGAGCTGCAACAGCCAGCGCCCCCCAGACCTCGCCAGGTGCTGCCCCTCTATGTGCCCCCGAGGCACCCACCCCCTCTCCCGGGCCCCTCCTACNTGGACGACGCTGCCCCGTGGGGGCCGCACGGCGGAGGTTCGGGGGTGGCCCTGCCTCGAGCTGCAACAGCCAGCGCCCCCCAGACCTCGCCAGGTGCTGCCCCTCTATGTGCCCCCGAGGCACCCACCCCCTCTCCCGGGCCCCTCCTACCCTCGCGGCTCTCCACTCACCGGGCACAGTCTGCCCTGCTCCCGGCTCAGCCCGGCCTCTGCTGACCCTGGAGGACCTCGGTCCCCAGGGTGCCTGGGGTGCTAGATCTGCCCGTCCCAGCAATCACAGACTCTGGGACAGAGCGCAGCCTGGGATCCCGCCCGCAGCGCACCCTGAACACGGTGCCTTTCCTTGGCTTTATCTACTGGAGTTCTCGGAGACGTTTTAAAACCTCAACTGTTGCTTTCAGAAAGACTGTAAAAGCACTGAGCTCAACTTTAAGAATACAGTCTCCATTTTCAACCCTCAAGTGGAACTGGAAGGAAGATTAAAAGCAGTCGTTTTTTTCAAACTGAAAAAGAAAACCCACGTATGACCACATCACAGAGTCCCAGAACCCCTTCCTCCTCAGCCTCCTTCTCCACCGCCAGCAACGTCATCACAAGGCCGCCCTGGGCCGGCAGGGGCGGAGGAAGAGGGGACTGGCTGCTCTGTTCCCAGGCGGCGTGGCCGCAGGCTCTACCTTCTTCCCAAGTTCGAGCGACACTGAAACAGCCCGGGTGAGCTGGGAACTCTCAGTAGAAACACTACCCTGGATGCCAGGCAAGGACCCCTGGCTCTTGTTTCCTCCTGTATCAAATACCGATGATGAATACAATCACTGTGACGGTTACACGTGGCTTCCCCTGGTGGCTCAGATGGTAAAGACTCTGCTGCAATGCAGGATCCTGGGTCGGGAGGACCCCCTGGAGAAGGAAATGGCAACCCACTCCAGTGGGTTCTCCAATCTTGCCTGGAGAATTCCATGAACAGAGGAGCCTGGCAGGCTACAGTCCACAGGGTTGCAAAGAGTCAGGCATGATTGATCAACTATCACTCACACTCACTCACATGTGGCTTCAGACGAGAGAAGACACCCAGGGCGTCCCCACTTCCAGTCACAGACACAAGCAGCTTTAGGTCAGCCTACCAAGAGCTAGAAAAGCTAAATACAGTTTAAAAGAGGTCCTCAGGCAGCCACAACCTAAGATTCCAAACAAGGGAAGCAGTGAGACTGAGAGGGCCGCACCTTCCCTCTGGGCATCTGAGCAAAGCCACTCTGGGAGCAGAGGTGGGGGACAAGTCCAGCAGAAGACCGGCTCACCCAGCTCTGGGCGGCTCCCTGGGCTGGGGGGCTGGACGTTAGAGACCAAGCTGCCCAAGAAAGGGGAGGCACAGAACACGTGCCCAACTCTGCCCAGACCGCTGAGCACTGAGCATCAGTCACCTGTGTTGCTCAGGAGTCGGGGGCTTCAGGACCTGCCAAGAAGGGGGCCCTGGGAGGCACTCCAGCCTCCAGACAGAGATGCCGGAGGGCTCCTCCCAGGGGCCGGGGTGGGTGGAGGCTGCTGAGACTGAGCTTACAAGGACCACTCAGCCTCAAGTAACTCAGGCCCTGAGTGAACAGAGCTCTGTCCCCACTCGAGGTCCACGTCAGAGCAAACTGGAGAACACAGCATTACTCAGAACCTGTATGGTTTTCCAAACATAATGTCCAACATGCAACCAAAAAGCAAAAAAGGGTGTAACAATAAACAGGACCAAGAGGAAAAGAACTGAACCAGATCCGGAAGTGTCAGCGGTGTATCGGCATATCAGAGCCGTGCCAGAGGCATCAGATGCAAACGTCACCTGTTCAAAGATGTATCTGACAAAAGGAAACATTTCTGAGAATCAAAACCGACTCTAGAACTTTACAATAACAATGATTGAACTGAAGAACTCAGTCTCTGGGCTTAACATCAAACTGGACGTAGCTGAAGAGAGGATCAGTGAACCAAAGGATGGATCAGTTTAAAAAAAAAGAGGGAAAAAAGTATAGAATATATTGAAGGAGCCCGGTGTTAAACTACGTTGTTAAAAACTATAAACGGGGCCCCTCACAGTGGAGAGAAAGGGGAATAAGAAGTGCCTATAGGGATTGAAACTAAAGAGCCTCTTAATGAAAGTGAAAGAGGAGAGTGAAAAGGCTGGCATAAAATTCAACATTCAAAAAATGAAGATGATGGCATCTGGTCCCATCACTTCATGGCAAATAAATGGGGAAACAATGGAAACAGTGACAGACTTTATTNAGCCTCTTAATGAAAGTGAAAGAGGAGAGTGAAAAGGCTGGCATAAAATTCAACATTCAAAAAATGAAGATGATGGCATCTGGTCCCATCACTTCATGGCAAATAAATGGGGAAACAATGGAAACAGTGACAGACTTTATTTTCTTGGGCTCCAAAATTACTACAGACGGTGAAATTAAAAGATGTCTGCTCCTTGGAAGGAAAGCCATGACAAACCCAGACAGCACATTAAAAAGCAGAGACGCTGCTTTGCTGACACAGGTCCATTTAGTCAAGGCTAAGGGTTTTTCCAGTAGCCATGTACGGATATGAGAGTTGGACTATAAAGAAAGCTGAGCACTGAAGAGGTGATCCTTTTCAACTGTGGTGCTGGAGAAGACTCTTGAGAGTCCCCTGGACTGCAAGGAGATCCGACTAGTCCCTCCTAAAGGAAATCAGTCCTGAATGTTCATTGGAAAGACTGATGCTGAAGCTCCAGTACTTTGGCCACCTGATGTGAAGAGCTGACTCACTGGTCAGACCCTGATGCTGGGTAAGATTGAAGGCAGGAGGAGAGGATGAGATGCCTGGATGGCATCACCAACTCGATGGACATGAACTTGAGCAAGCTCCGGGAGATGGTGAAGGACAGAGAAGCCTGGCGTGCTGTAGTCCATGGGGTCGCAACAGGTCGCAACTGAGCGACTGAACTGACCGATGGGGACAGTGGCAAGAGTTGGTTCCAGAATCAGACCACTGACTCAAAAATGAAAACCACACATTGGTTTCAGCAGCTCAGCGGGTGCCTAAGGCAAGAAGAAAACGTCAAAGCGCTCAGAGGAAAAAAGGTGTGGCTTTTAATGGCACAACAACACCGAGAGCTGACTTTTCAAGAACAAGGAAGTCAGAAGATAATGGACTGGCATCTGTAAAATGCTGCAAAACAAACAGCTGCCAACCTGGAATTCTATACCCAACAAAAACACTCTTCGAAAGTGAAAGCAAAATAAAGACTTTTAGGGCNAAGTCAGAAGATAATGGACTGGCATCTGTAAAATGCTGCAAAACAAACAGCTGCCAACCTGGAATTCTATACCCAACAAAAACACTCTTCGAAAGTGAAAGCAAAATAAAGACTTTTAGGGCAAATGGAAACAAGACAACTCATCACCCACTGACGTGAACTAAAAAAATATGAAGGCAGTTCTTTGGGAAAAAGAAAAGTAGTCTCTGACGGAAATATAAAGAGCAAGTGAAGACCAATAATGGGTAACTGTGAGAGTAAATATTAACTCTACGAAACGACGATAACCCCAAAAATGTATCTAAAATTTTACAGGATAACAGCGACAAGGAGGAAACAGTCATGTCAGGGAGGAAGTTAGGCTTGAATGTGGAACGCACGCTGTTTGTGCGCATGCACACCCACAAGCTGACAGCGGAGCGCAGCTAGCAGAGCGCTGCACGCTCCTGAAAGGAGGCAAGAGGGCAGAGAGGAGGCGCGACAGACGGAACACAGGGGCAAGGTGTCTACAGCGGAAATGCCACAGCTACAGACAGGGCTAAAAGACCAGTAGCGCCGCTGCTTAAAGGGAACGCTATACACGATGCGCACGTTCTGACGGAAGACCACAGACAGGCGGGAGCAAAGGCACCCAGGCCCACGCGGGAGAAACCCACGGGCAGCCCCACTGTCAAACAGCGCCTACCGGGGAAGTGCTGCTCGCGCAAAAGGAGCGCCTCACGCCGGCTCCAGTCCAGCCTGGAAGGCGGGGCCTCGAGACGGGAATGTGCCCAAGGACATCACCTCACGACGTCAGTGCACAAGGCTGGCAGAAGCAGAGACGGGGCAGCAGCCTAGCTCCTGAGCGCAGGGGGAGGCGTTAAAGACGCATCTTGGGAACGGGCCCCCAGGGTGCCGCCACCTGCGGCCGCGAGGCACCCGGAACGCGGCTGGCTCCACAGTGAGACGTGCTGCAAGCCTGAAACACAGTCTGGATTTTGAAGACTCAGTGTGAAAAAAAGAACATAAAATATTTCATTAGGTTTTATCATGCTGATTATACACTGGAATGATAATTTTTGGGTGTTTTAAATAAAATTTATTACAGTTAATTTCACCTATTTCTGCTTGATTCAATGTGGCTACCAGAATCTGAATTACATGATTAACAAACCTGATTAATTAATACAACACGGGCCACTGCATTCCCACTGATACACGTTATTTTCAAGTGCCCAAGGAACACTGAAATAATACAGGGATTATTACTGAAATAATACTTAGGGACTGCAATGGGCTGACAGTTTATGTACCCTCAAACTTCACCCCACACTCGGTGATGATACTAGGAGGCAGGGACTCCGGGAGGGGATCAGGGCAGGAGGGAATGAGCTGCCGTGCTGAGGACAGGGAAAAGCAGGCAGTCTAGGAACCAGGAACCAGGCTTCGGCAGACGTGGCGCCTGCTGGGACGCCCCCACCTCCAGGACCACAAGAAACGACTTTCTGTTGTTCACCAGATAGTCCACAGTATTTAAACCAGTAGCCCAAAAAGAAGACGATGGAGCTCTTCATGGAATTAAGCCAGAAATAAAAAAGGGTCACTAGAAAAACCTCCCCTAACACTGGGAAGGTAAATGACACACTTCTTTAAGAACTTCATGAATAATAATTTTTAAAAACACAATGAAAATTAGAAAATACTTTGACATAAAAGATAATGAAAATTTGGCTTATTCAAATTTGCAGGATGCAGCAAATTACATTTAGAGAGTAACTTAAAGCCTTAAACACAAATACTGGAAAAGAAGGAAGGCTAAAAATCAGTTAAGCCTCCGTCCCGAAAAACCAGAAAAAAAGAATCGCAAACGACACACAAGGCAGATGAAAGAAAACGGAGCAGAAAACGTGGAAACAGAAGGCAAATGTGAGCTTCCTAAAAACAGAGCCGAAAGTCAGCTCTCCGAAAGACCGATAAACCTGACAAAACTAGACAGACTAATTAAGGAAAAGAGACAAAGTGCAAATCACCAGCATCGGGGATTTTTAAGAAGGGAGCCAACACACCTTGCAGATAAGAAAGATATTCTGAACCACAGTCCACTTACTAACTGCAGAGTCTGCTCGCCTCAACAAATTCCTAGCAGGGGGGAAACGCTTTACCTAAACAGACCCGAGAAGACACCCAAAGTCAGAAAATTTTATTTGCAAGAAAAAAATTAAATCTGAAATTAAAAGCGTCCTGACAATGAAACCAACCGGTTTTGCCAATCAATTCTTCCAAAAATCTAGGAAAGAAAACAGCAATCTCACAGGAACTCTGGGGGTAAACAAGGAACACTCTCCACCTTGTTTTATAAGACTAGCATAACCTTGATACTAAAACCAACAAGGAAGAGAAGTACAAGAAAGTCAAAGTACAAGAAAGTCAAATTACAGACTCTGAGTATAGATGAAACAATCTTAAATAAAACACTAACAAATAAAGTCCAACAACAAGGAGAATACATCAAGATCGGGTTGGGATTGTTTTAGAATCACAAAATTTTTTAAAAGTTAAATCACCACATAAAAGAAAAATCACCCGACTGTTTTGAAATCTGCAGGAAATAAACTTAAGAAAATTTAATGTAATAATTTTAGTTCATGACTAAGAAAAAACTCTNGAATACATCAAGATCGGGTTGGGATTGTTTTAGAATCACAAAATTTTTTAAAAGTTAAATCACCACATAAAAGAAAAATCACCCGACTGTTTTGAAATCTGCAGGAAATAAACTTAAGAAAATTTAATGTAATAATTTTAGTTCATGACTAAGAAAAAACTCTTATCAAACCAACAGGAGAATTTACATATTTTGATAAATATATCCACCAAAAAGCTAATATCATATGTGATGGTGAAATACTGAAAGCTTTTCCTCTGATAATGGGCAAGAGACAAGGATACTTATTCTACTTCTGTTCACTGCTATACTGGAGATCCTAGTCAGTACAATACGGCAAGAAAAAGAGAAGGGTTATCACAGCTGGAGAGAGGGAAAACAAAGCGCTTATTTGCAGACATAATTGTCGACACATAAAAAAATATAAGAATTATTTGAAATAAATGGATTCAGCAAGTGATATAGAAAAATCAATTCTATCTCTACATATTAGTAATTTATAATGGCATTGAAAATATCATATCTAATTAAACATGTACAAGACATACAGCAAACTATAAACTTTTAAGATAAAGAAGATCTAAAAAAATGGAGAGCTATATATATTGTGTTCATGGATTATAAGAACAACATTAAAAAGATGTAATTTCTCCCCACACTGGTCAACAAATTAAATTCAACCTTAATTAAAATCCCAGCATTTTCTGGGGAAAGCGGATTCTAAAACTTATCTGAAATGCAAAGGGTCAAGATTAGCCAAGGTAATACTGATTAAGGACTCAGCTGTAGGATATAAATTACCAGATATGAACACTAACTAAACCAACAGTAATTTAGGCAGTGTGGCATTTGTGCAAAAAAAGACAGCAAGATCAGTGAAGCAGAGGGGAGTCCAGAAACAGACCCACACACTTACAGTCACTCGATTTACAACAGAGATGTCACTGGGGAAAGGATAGTTAAAAAAAAAAAAAACTACAACTGGATACCCACACCTTAGAAGACAAAAAAAGGCATCAAGGCCCCCGTCTCAGACCATACACAAAAACCAACCTCAGATGGATTACAGACCCAACCGTAACAGATAAACAATAAAGCTTTTACAAGATAGTATCTTCATGCAGCTTCATGTTAGTATCTTTCAATGGCCACAAGTGCACTAAAGATTACTGAAAAGACTGGTCACCTGGGATACATTAAAGTAAGACATTATATTTTTTAAAGGACACCACTAAGAGCGAATAAAGGCAAACACACTCAAGAAAGTAAAAAAAAAAAAACACACCTGCCATACATACAAGTACTCAGAGTATATAAAAAGAACTCCTAAATTCAATAGGAAACAAAACAGACGATCCAACTGAAAAATGGGCAAAAGACAATTACCTCATCAAACAAGGTGCGCACACGGCGCCACAGCCCACAGAGAACCAGTGGCCCTGCCTGCGTGGGGGTGGACGGTGCGGGGATGGACAGGGAGCAGCAAGGTCCCACCCCACGGAGCTACAGCTGTTCAACACCCCCAGACAGCTACAGCCAGAACCAAAGACAGCAAGAGGCAGAGCCACCGGCGGCTCACACTCGGGGGGGT
>SJYV01018776.1:1292633-1316113 GCA_006410875.1 Neotragus pygmaeus | reverse complement strand
GAAAGTCAAAGGAGAAAAGGAAAGATATTCACATCTGAATGCAGACTTCCAAAGACTAGAAAGAGAGATAAGCAAGATTCCCTAAATGAACAATGCAAAGAAATAGAGATGATAGATTGCGAAAGACTAGAGATATCTTCAAGAAAATTAAAGAAACCAAGGGCACGACAAAGGACAGAAGCAATATGGAATTAACAGAGGCAGAAAATATTAAGGAGAAGTGACAAGAATACACAGAAGAACTATAGAAAAAAATCTTAATGACACAGATAACCATGATGGTGTGGTCACTCACCTAGAGCCAGACATCCTGGAGTGTGAAGTCAAGTGGGCCTTAGCAAGCATCACTATGAACAAAGTTAGTGGCGGTGATAGAATTCTGGCTTGGTTTACCTCAAATCCTAAAAGATGATGCTATGAAAGTACTGCACTCAAGAAAGTGAAGGTGAATTCACTCAGTCAAGTCTAACTATTTGTGACCCCGTGGACTGTAGCCTACCAGGCTCCTCCCTCCATGGGATTCTCCAGGCAAGAGAACTGGAGTAGGTTGCCATTTCCTTCTCCAGCGGATCTTCCTGACCCAGGGATCGAACCCATGTCTCCCGCATTCTAGGCAGACACTTTAACCTCTGAGCCACCAGGGAAGACTCACATTCAATAAGCCAGCAAATTTGGAAAACTCAGAAGTGGCCACAGACTAGAAAAGGTCAGTTTCCATTCTAATCCCTAAGAAAGAAAATGACAAAGAATGCTCAAACTATGCACAATGCACTCATCTCACACATTAGCAAAATCATGCTCAAAATTCTCCAAGCCAGGCTTCAACAGTAAATGAACCTTGAACCTCCAGATGTTCAAGCTAGATTTAGAAACAGCAGAGGAACCAGAGATAAACTTGTCAACATCCTTTGGATCATAGAAAAAGCAGGAGAGTTCCAGAAAAACATCTACTTCTGCTTTATTGACTACACCAAAGCCTTTGCCTGTGTGCATCACAACAAACTGTGAGAAATTCTTAAAGAGATGGGGATGCCAGAGTACCTGACCTGCCTCCTGAGAATTCTGTATACAGGTCAAGAATCAACAGTCAGAACTGTACATGGAACAATGAACTGGTTTCAAATTGGGAAAGGAGTATGTCCAGGCTGTATATTTTCACCCTGCTTATTTAGCTTATATGCAGAGTACATCATGAGAAATGCTGGGTTGGATGAATGAAAAACTAGATTGTTGGGAGAAATATCAATAATCTCACATATGCAGATGACACCACTCTTATGGCAGAAAACAAAGAGGTACTAAAGTGCCTCTTGATGAAAGTGAAAGAGGACAGTGAAAAAGATGGCTTAAAATTCAACATTCAAAAAACAAAGGTCATGGATCCAGTCTCATCACTTCCTTCCAAAGAGATGGGAAACAATGGAAACAATGACAGACTTTATTTTCTTTGCCTCCAAAATCACTCCAGATGGTGACTGCAGCCAGAAAATTAAAAGATACTTCCTCCTTGGAAGAAAAGCTATGACCAACCT
The DNA here is from genome assembly GCA_006410875.1 of Neotragus pygmaeus. Lineage (NCBI taxonomy): Eukaryota > Metazoa > Chordata > Mammalia > Artiodactyla > Bovidae > Neotragus > Neotragus pygmaeus. Next base: position 1,314,581 of record SJYV01018776.1, on the reverse strand, counting down.
AGACAGCATTTTAAAAAGCAGAGACATTACCTGCTTTTAATTGTAAAGTTAAATTTAAAAATAAATAAATAAATAAATTTAAAATAAAAAAAAATAAAGATAGGCTTAGCCAAATTGTCTGTTAAAAATAAAAAATTTTAATTTAAAAAGTTTAAGTCATTAAACTTTTTTTTATGACTGGTAAAAAAAAAAAAATGCTGTCTGGACTTTTGGCCTCTGAGGGAGTAGGAGAGGGCGGGATGATTTGGGAAAATGGCATTGAAGCATATATACTATTATGTAAGAAACGAGGTGCCGGTCTATGTTCGATGCAGGAAGCAGGATGCTTGGGGCTGGTGTACGGGGATGATCCAGAGAGACGTTGTAGGGTGGGAGGTGGGAGGGGGATTCAGGATTGGGAGCTTGTGTACACCTGTGGTGGATTAATGTCGATGTATGGCAAAGCCAATAGAGTATTGTAAAGTAAAATTTAAAAAATAAATAAATAAATAAATAAATTTATTTAAAAAAATAAAAAAAATAAAATGCTGTCTAGGTTGGTCAGAGCTGACAAAGGTCCATCTAGTCAAAGCTATGGTTTTTCTAGGAGTCATGTATGGATGTGAGATTTGGACAATAAAGAAGGCTGAGCACCAAAGAATTGATGCTTTTGAATTGCAATGTTGGGGAAGACTCTTGAGAGTCCCTCAATCCAGTAAACCTAAAGGAAATCAGTCCTGAATATTCATTGGAAGACTAATGCTGGAACTGAAGCTCCAATACTTTGACCACCTCATTTGAAGAACTGACTCAATGGAAAAGACCATGATGCTGGGAAAGATTGAAGGTGAGAGAAGGAATGACAGAGGGTGAGATGAATGAACATGAATTTGAGCAATCTCCAGGTGTTGGTGATGGACAGGGAAGCCTGGCATGCTGCAGTCTATGGAGTCTCAAACAGTCAGACACAACTGAACTACTGAACTGAACTGAGTGAGGACAATTAGAAACAGCAACTGGAGAGGAATTTAAGATTCTGAGTTATTTTTAAACTACTGTTTATTCACTGAAGCCAAATCTGTTCTCTGTACCCTGACACAGAATTAAATCTCAGAGACAGAGTTTTGGGTGGAATAGAAAAGAAGAGATTATTGCTGTGCTAGCCAAAAGAGAGCCACAGCGGGCTAATGCCTTCAAAACTGTGTGTCTCATTCTGAAAACAGTAGTGAGATGTTTTTTAGCAATGGTTTAAAGAGGATGTGATCAGCTTGCAGACATTCTTCTGACTGGTTGGTGGTGAGGTAAGTAGAAGTCAGCAGCAATCAGCCTTTTTGTTCAATTGGTCTGGGGCTTATATGCTTCTGGGCAGCATACCATTAACTTTTGCCACCTGATGGGAAATATGTGCAAAAGAGCTCAAATTCTGCTGCATGTATATCTTGATGGGGAACCAGGACCCTACCCCAAAGCTACACTATTATTTCTTTTGACTGTTCCTCCCTTACCTCTGCATCCTCTCTCTTCCCCTAATTAACAATGCTTTGAACATGCTCCTTGGAACTCAAGGAAATTCATGGAGATTGAATGAAACCTATCTTCTGTAAACAAGAAATGGGGTACACAGAAAGGCTTTATGCTCAGGAGCCCCACAGGGTCCTGATCTGTACCACAGTATTTTCATAAATAAAATATTAGATTAGGATAACTCTAGAGAACAGAAAATACTTTTAAATGACCCAAATTTGGAAAGAAAATAGAACTTAGGGAATTTTAAAAAAGTAATAATTAAGTCAAAAACTTATCTGATAAATTTAATTACAGATTATACGGAAATGAAAGATGAATTAGTTTAACTGAAAATAATTTGAAAGAAATATATTTCTTGGTGTAAATTGTTTATTATATTTTTTCATCCTTTAATGCTTTTATGATCTGCTGTGACAGCCTCTTTTTGTTGTTAATATCTGTAACTTTCATTTCTCTCACTCAGTTAAGCTAAGATTTTCTAAATCATGTGGATCTTTTTGAAAGACAAGTTTGACTTTTTGATAATCATAGGATTCATTTTACTTATTTTGCTTTTCTAACAAAATGTCAAAATTCTGTACTGTCTGATACCCATTGACTGCAAGTGTTTTTCTCATGTATTGTATTCACTTCTCTAACTGTTTTACATGAAAGGACAAATATAATGCCAGTTCTTTGTTTACAAGCAGAATTTTCTTTGTACTGCTTTTATCTTCATGATTTATATAATATACTCGATCTTTTTACTTATTATCTCTCATGTCTATATTTTGCTATGCAGAATAAGAATAAAATAAAAAATAAGTAAATATAAATATTCAATAAAATTAATAAGCAAATACATGGCATATAAAACTCATTTTGCTTAATGACTATGATATAGTTTATTCAGTGGTTATACTATACTTAAAGTCTTCCCAGGTGACTCAGTGGTAAAGAATCTGCCTGCCAAGCAGGAGACACAAATTCGATCCTGGGTCAGAAAGATCTTCTGGAGTAGGAAATGGCAACTCACTCCAGTATTCTTGCCTGGAAAATCCCACGGACAAAGAAGCCTGGAGATTTACAGTCTATGGGGTCTCAAAGAGTTGGACATGACTTAGCGACTAAACAGTAGTAGCGTATTATGTTCTAGGTATTGTGTTAAACATTTTTTTTCAATTATTTATTCAATATGACCAATCCATTAAACATTTATCATTATACATCAGTGGTCAACAGATTATAGCCTTTAGACCAAGTATGACTAATCACTTGCTTTTGTAGGTAAAATTTTATTGGAACACAGACACATCCAATTTCTTACATATTGTTTGTAACTGTTTTCATACTACACCACAGAGAGAAGTAGGTGCAATAGAGACCATATGATCTGAAAAGTCTTTACACTATTTATTTTAAAATAGTCTATTTACTTTCTGGGCCTTATAGGAAAAGCTGCCAAACTTCACTGAATACTCTTCTCCACAAAAGTAAAGAGAGTCCTAAAATGATTATTTAATTTGAACAAAGTAAAACACAAATCTGTCATATATTCAAGTCATGTTAACTAATTCCTGTGATCTGTGACTTAAAAAAAATAATTCTATTTGGACTCTGGTTTAACCTATGGCATTATGGAAATACTGAACTCAAAGAAATGCAACCTTTTGAATTAACACATAAAATGTCTTTTCCTCCTTAAGGAATGTTTGAAAAGTTTTCCTCCTGTTCTGAGTTTTATGGTCTTTCTAGATTTAACACTTACCCTTTCTGAGAAAAACTTCTTTGACAATTCAGCATAAATTTACTTAATTCTTAAAGTTTTAAAAATAATTTCATTCAACAGCTTAACCTAAATCAAATTTAGTAGACTACTTGTGTATAACCTAACCTCAAGGAGTCAAAATTCTTTCCATAATATATCTATGTCCTAACAGTATATTCTGAAACTCATGTTTTTAAGTAACTTAGAAACATATTAACATATACAGAAAGTTAAATATCTATCAGTAATTGCTGTCAAGCATTTCCAATAATTAAGAACTTGATGGGCACTGATAGTATAGTGTTGAGTTGATCACTGTTTTTCCATCCATGTAACTCCATAGTTGAGTGGCAAATAAAGACATTAAACAAGTAAATAAGTACTCAAAGAAAACTAAGGCATCTTTTTCATTCTCAATAATTTCCATAAGTTGCAGACACTTTAAAATCTCTTCTCATTCCAAAATGCCCCCAGAGCTTTCTCCCACCCAAGAGCCTGAGTTGAAATATGGCTGCCTTGTTCTCAATGGCACTGAATTTTGTTTTCTTTCTATAGAGTAAGTCTGCCCTCTGCAATATAAACCAAGCTTGCTTCACCCACTTCCCCAATTCTCCATTTCACCAAATTCTACAATCAACAGAAGGCAAATTTAGAAGTAGATGAGCAAGCAAAAGTTGAATTTGCTTTGGTATGTGAAAGTAGAAGGCTGTCAATAACAATATATTAATTAAATAATTAAATAATTTTGAACATGTTGATTGCTGTCAAGAAAAGGTAGAGAATATTAGTGAATAGCAGGTAGATCTTAATCTAGTCCAGCTGTCAGAAAATACAGGCATACCTCACAGATATTGTAGGTTTGGTGTTAAATCATCACAATAAAGTAAATATATCAATAAAATGAGTCCCACAAAATGTTTGGTTCCCCAGTGCATATAAATATTATGTTTACACTATTGTGTTTACAAAAGTAGCCCATTAAGTGTTCAACAGCATTATGTACAAAAAATGATATCCCTTTCTTAATTTTATTGTTAAACATTACTAATGATCATCTGAGTTCTCAACAAATCAGTCTTTTTTGGCAGTAGTAATGTCACAGATCACAATAAAATATAATAATCATTAAAAATTTGATATATTGTGAGAATTACAACACCCACAGACTTACTCAGCTCAGGTTTGCCACAAATTTTCAATTTGTAAAAGCTACAGTATCTGAGAAGCACAATAAAGTGAAGTTCAATAAAATAAGGCATGCTCGTATTGTAGGAAGTGGTGCTAGATGAAGAGAAAAGACCACAGAAATCAGAGAATAGTAGTTCAGTAAAGGGAGTGTTCAAACATGTAAGTGTAATATTATCTATGCAAAGATGATAATAGGATCATCCAACACCACTGCCCACATATGCAAGCATACTCTCTCTCTTACTTTTTATTTATATTTGATTCTATATTTTCTTTATCCAAAATTGCAGGATTTTGGTGAGTATTATCTTTACTCAATGTTAATTATTTTTAACCAAACCAAACCAAACTAACTAACCAACCGCAGATGAGGCACCTGAAAAAGGCTAGGAAAAGCCATTCAAGTGAGTCTAACCAAAAGAGAAGTGAAACAAGTTTGAGAACCTTTAGCTTAGAGAAGGAAGAGCTACCTTGTATGATATACTCAATACATGGAAAAGATATTTTCTTTTCGGTTAATGATAGTGATTATGATACTGAAGAGCTTTGGCAGTATACTCTTTAGGGAGAACAAATGGATGTTGGCTTAGATTATATCTGCACACAAGTACATTCACAAACTATTCTGGCCACTGCTTCTAAATAATGCTTTAGTGAAAGTTAGTGAAAGTGTTAGTTGCTCAATTGTGTCCAACTCTTTGTGACCCCATGGACTGTAGCTCACCAGGCTTTTCTGTCCATGGAATTCTCCAGGCCAAAATACTGAAATGAGTAACCAATTCCCTTCTCCAGGGGATTTTCTCAACCCGGGGATCAAATCTGGGTCTCCCACGTTGCTGGCAGATTTTACTGTCAGACCCACCAAAGAATGCTTAGTTAATAGGAACACCTACATTGCGCATACTTAAAGAAAATCCTGGGCATTAATTTCCAAATTTGATCATCTGACAAAGTCATGATGCTCTTTTTTGAGTACTATTTCATCTTATAAACCAACAATCAGAAACAAATCATATTGCATTGTATTGATTAAGTCCATCAATCTAAGTATGACAACTATTTTTTTTAAGTCAATGAGTGATTTATTTATCTGTTGCAACAAATGACATCATTTGGTCCCTGTAACAACTTTCTGGGGCCAGAACCTTCACTTATCACATGACATGAGATGTGTGAACTCCTCTGAGTTTGAGATGTCTTTAAATCTTTTTTTTTAAATATAAATTTATTTATCTTAATTGGAGGCTAATTACTTTACAATATTATATTGGTTTTTCCATACATCAATATAGTGAAGTAAGCCAGAAAGAAAAACACCAATATAATATACTAATGCATATATATGGAATTTAGAAAGATGGTAACGATAACCCTGCATGCAAGACAGCAAAAGAGACACAGATGTATAGAACAGTCTTTTGGACTCTGTGGGAGAGGGTGAGGGTGGGATGATTTGGGAGAATGGTATTGAAACATGTATAATATCATATGTGAAATAAATAGTTAGCTATTTAATGTTTGCTTCTTATTCTTGTTTTGTTTGTTTGTTTTGGATAATTGTTTCTTTTTCCAGAAAAACAAGTTATGACAGATATCAAATATTTATAATTTCTGAAAGAAATTAAAAGAAGAAATTAAAACTTGAGAAAATACTGTCCATTCTGAAAACTATCAAACTCTGCATATTTTGACCTTGATGGGAGAATATCTGGGTATAAGTTATACAATATATAATCTTTTTTAAAGAAGCAGAGCTTTGTTAAATAGTATTGGATTGACCAAATAAATGTGTGTTGTCACTGAGGTGTGTCTCACTCTTTGTGACCCCATGGGCTGTAGCCCCTCAGGCTCCTCTTCCAATGGAATTTTCCATGCAAGAATATTGGAACAGGTTGCCATTTCCTACTCCAGGGGCTCTTCCTGACCCAAGGATTGAACCCACATCTCTTGCATCTCCTGTATTTGTAGGTGGATTCTTTACCACTGTGTCACCTTGAAAGCAACCAAATAAATACCATTGACCAAATATTTTGACGTTTTTAGTTTGGTACTCAGAAAGCTGGAGATACTGTCTCCTATTACCCTAAGACAGGACGTCTTTATTCACAAAGAAGAAAGTCAGAGGCTCATTATCATTAATGTTTCACCAGAGGTGTCTTCTGCAGGTAAAATATTGCAACTCTACTACCTTAAAGAGTGTAAAATTTTAGACAATGGTCTCAATGCTGCACTTAAGGAGAGGTGGGGAATATTATATATGGATCCCTTTATAGTCTTTACACTCACCAAGAGAGAAGGCATCCTACTATCTCATCCTTCTGTTCTAGTAGTCTTTTCAGATTTGCTTCATCCAATATCTGCCCCCTCTCTCTCTTTTCAGGTGCATCATTTGCCCTACAAAGTAATCAATGAATAAATTCATGACTTCAGTGACAGGATCTATGTTTTGATCCTTTCCTATTTTTCCTGGGTTTTGTGAATTCTATACATTCAGGTATCAAGTACTTATTTTGTTTTAGCTTATACTGGCTCCAAAGAAGAGCTCCATTGCTTCTGTTTCCTGCAGCCCCTTCCTGGAATAAGAGATGGTAGTGAGTTTTAGATCCTATGAAAATTTTATTCAGTAATTTTTAAGATGTCTTATTATTTGTTCTAGAAGAATAATATAAGTATAGCCTAAAAAATGGGATAAGTCATAATTGTTTGTGAGTGTCTCATGAAAGGAAAGAAATGAGATCTTATTATTTAATCATTTTCTGTGCATAATCAGTGCAAAGGGAATCAAGACAAACTGATCTTAATATTTTCAGCCCTAACTGATCTTAATATTTTCTTCACTAGTTCCCAAACTCATCCACTGTATTTCAGTTATGTGGAATAATAATAATAATATATTCTAAAGGTGCTCATTAAAGGAAGGGGTAATAAGTCAATGTAAATTTTAGGGGAAAAGTGCATTTGAGTTCATCTCTAAGAAATTAAGATGGTACACAACAGGAAGACCAGTCTAGGAGATTCACAGACACAGAGATTCTCAAGGAAGTACAAATAGTGTATGATTTCATGACAGTGACACCAGACTGAGGTTTCATTTTAAAATTATTGAAGACTTAGGATGGGGCCAGGTGATAGAACTGGCAAAGTCAAGTATGTTTTGTCTTTTATGTCCAAAAGGTAGATAATCACTCTAGACTTTTAAGAAATGGAATGACAATAAAAAGTTGCGTTAAAGAATAGCTTCTATTTCTTTCTTTGAGGCTGAAAGTTTATATTCTTTGCTTTGTGTTTTAATTATTTAGATGTTTATTTATTTTGTAACTGACTTTGTAATTGTCTCAGATACCCTTGTTATTCCTTTATGTGAATGCCTATAAAAATCTGCAGTGTAGATCGCTGGGTTTTCCTTAATGGAGCTGTTGAAGTTATCATTTACAGATGCCTTCTAGCAGCCTTGACAATAGTTGCCAAGAAAAAGTTCAGCCATTCCCCAACAGCACCCACAGGGAAAAGCCAGCAAGGTGAGCTGCATGGTATGAAGAAGGAGTGATCTTCTCAGAGTCTGCATTACCAGCAAAGCAAAGTTCTCTTGTGCAAATTCTGAAATGAATTAATTAGTTGAGGACCAATCTTAGGTGAACTTTTCTTTCCTTTCTTTTCTATCATTTTTTTTCTCACAATAGTGTATGTGGTGAGTCCCTCAAGGAACAATAAAACACTTGGATAAGCCAGTTGTAGATTAAATATAGACTCCCATGGCAACTCTTATCTCCTGCCTTCCCTCCTGCTTGCAAAGATGCACAGATGGGATTATTGCCACAGCAGTGCTTCCTAGAAGACTAATCAATGCAGCTATAAGAAGGTCTGAAATGCAGCAGGATTTTCAATTCTAAGGATAAAATTTTTAAAAAATAAGGAAGGAAACTGTCCTGAAAGTTATAATGCTGTTAAATCAAAACACTTTTTAAAAACAGAAAACAAGACTATAAAAATTGCCTCATTGTCCTATTTTGAGTACATATCAAACTAGGATCTATAAATTCTGTCTATAATAAAATAGGGAAGGATAAAGGCAAAAGGAGAAAAGGAAAACAAAGCATGAGATGGTTAGATAGCATCACCATTCAGTGGACTTGAATTTGAGCAAACTCTGGGAGATAATGAAAGACAGGGAAGCCTGGCGTACTTCAGTCCATTGGAGCACAAAGAGTCAGACACAACTGAGCAACTGAAAATAATAATACAATAGACCAAATCATGAAGTCAAGGTTCCAGAGAACATAGTTTCTTTACTAAAGCTTTGCTCATATAAGCAAAATTGGAGTTAGGACATGGTTATTCTCAGAAACTATGGATATTCTACTAGAACTGCCTAGTTTACTTTGTTGCCTCTTCCGTGATTTCTTGGTTGAGCTTGTATGTCATGGAAATATATAAGACAAATTCCAAGTTGTTTGAGGTACAAAATCATAAAGAAGAATATGGAATGTGCAAAAGGGATTCTGAGGAATATNTAGAACTGCCTAGTTTACTTTGTTGCCTCTTCTGTGATTTCTTGGTTGAGCTTGTATGTCATGGAAATATATAAGACAAATTCCAAGTTGTTTGAGGTACAAAATCATAAAGAAGAATATGGAATGTGCAAAAGGGATTCTGAGGAATATACAGCCTAAATGTCATGTAGTAAAAATAAGGATTCTACCTATACAGGGGCTATTTGTCACCACCATCTTTAGGGTTTAGAGGTTGGTTCCCAGTACCTAATAGCACTCCTCTTTTTTCGGCAGGGTGAATGAGGCCATCGTGGAGTGACAGCAGTGCAAACCAGCCATGAGTGTGGGGATATTGTGTAAGCGCACAAGAAGTTATCAGTGTAACTTCCATGTCATTGATCCAAGTCAGTCTGCATATATGAATTGGGAATCCCAATGTGCTTGACATTATGCCGAGAAGACCAGGAATGGCCCTGTCTTCTTGGAGCTTATCTTGTAGTTGAGAATGTAAATATTGTAAGCATAATTGTAATAATTGCAATCCAGGAGGAACAGAGGATGATAAGATCTAGGGATAGCAGAACCCTGGGCTACAAAGGTGGTGTTAAGCTCCCTATCTCTCCACTTTAGAAAGAACAAAGGATGGGGGAAATGCCAACAGATTTGAGACAAACACTATAGAAATAGGGGATGAAATCTCACAAATTTATGATGGATCAGTGCACCTTCCTGTGTGGGAATACATGGAGTGAGACACTGGTCTACTTAACTTGGTAAAGCAGTGATTTGAAAATTAATTTCCAACATAGTTTTTGCTGAGGACTCCCCTTACTGGAAGATGCAAAGGAGGGAATTTGGGATTTTCAGAATTCATTTCCCCAAAAGTTGCTTTTTTTCACAGTGTTACCAAGTTAAACTATTCTACTTTGTTATGATTAAGGTTCACTGATAAAAATGTGCAGTATATATCTTAACAAGAGTTTTGTTTTAAGTGAATTTTGAATTCCACTGGTTTTATAAGAAATATATGAATCCAGGTGGTTGTTTTTTGTAATTTAATGAATGGCATTAATGAGAAGTAAAATGCTTTATTCATTTAGTAAAAGGCATTAATAGGAAGGAAAAGATTCATCATGACACCATTTAGTACACAGAGGATGCAATGTGAAGGTTGTTCTCTGGGTGACCAAACAAGGGGCACATTTACTTTAATGGCCATATTAAAATAGCACAAGGATAGAATATTGAAGAGAGTGTTTTTAGAAGATAAACCACTTAACTTCACACTTAGTGTTCAGAAAGTGTTGATTTTTTTTTTCTCTCCTTTGTTAAGCAATGGATTTTTATCCTGACACATAGCTTAGTTCTCCAATACAATTCTATCCTGAAAATGAATCTGAACAACAGTGTAAACTAAAGTGATCCTGTTAGAAATTTCCATCAAGTCTGAGAGCCCGGGGAAGAAATTTGATTTTACATTCTAAATATTTTTGAAACATTTGTTTTTTTGTTTGTAGCATACCAGTGTCAAAATGGAGATAGTCAGAGACTCATTATTAAATTAGATAACTCTTCTGAATTCTACTTTATGGATTAAATACATAAGTCTAACTTATATAAAAGACAGTGAAATTTATTCCCAGAAGCTAATAAAACCTTTGTTTGCTATCTTAAAACACTATGCTTCCTGGGTCAAATCCATCTCAAATGTGTGTTAATATAATATTGCTAAGTGTAGATCACTCTAAGGGCGTGGAAAACATTTGAAACACATAATCCTCTCTTAACATGACCAAAGGTTTTCTACATACAGGTATCACAAGGACTTCCCTGGTGGCTCAGATGGTAAAGAATCTGAAGGAGACCTGGGTTGGATCCCTGGGTCGGAGAGATCCCCTGGAGAAGGGAATGCGTGCCCACTCCAGTACTCATGCCTGAAGAATTATATGGACAGAAAAGCCTGGCCAGCTACAGTCCATGGGGTGGAGAGGAAGAGAGAAATTCCAAAGACTATGGACACAAGAAAAGAGTAAATCCTATAAAAATCAGTTCTCATTTATTGAGGTACAGCCAAGAGAGGAAATATTGTTTTCTTTAAACGTACATACATTGATAAGAATACCTGAAAATTCTTAGAATTTTTCCCGCTTTAGGCAAGATATACACTTTTAGAGAAAATGGAGTTCATCAAAATGATGACTTTTCAGTCTACCTTCTTTTCTCATATATGCAACCACTTTACTGAAATATAATTTACATAATATAAATTTCACCCTTTAAAGTGATTTCTAATATTTTTACAGAATTATACAACAATCACCAGTAAGCTTAAAGCATTTTCATCATCTTCCCCCCGGAAAACTTCTTACCTATTTCCCTATTCTCCTTTGTCCCAACCCCCTGTACCTATAAATCTACTTTCTGTCTCTGTGGATTTGCCTTTTCTAGACACTGCACATCAATGGAATCATATGCTATGTCATCTGTTGGGTCTAGCTTTTTTCACTTAGCATAATGTTTTCAAGGTTTGTCCATGCCATCCATCCGTGAATTAGTACTCCATTCCTTTTGGCACTGAATAGTTTTTAACTGCATGCATATTTTGTTGTTCAGTCACTAACTTGTTTCTGACCTTTTGTGAACCCATGGGCTACAGTATGTCAGGCTCCTCTGTCCTTCACTATCCTGGATTTTGCTCAAATTGAGTCAGTGATGCTGTCTAATCAACTCATCCTCAGTCACCCCTTTCTCTTTTTGCCTTTAGTCTTTCCCAGTATGGGAGTCTTTTCCAATAAGTCAGTTCTTCACATCAGGTGGCCAAAGTATTGACGCTTCAACTTCAGCATCAATCTTTCCAATGAATATTCAGGACTGACTTTCTTAGGATTGACTGGTTTGATCTCTTTGCAGTTCAAGGAACTCTCAAGAGTCTTCTTCAGCACCATGATTTGAAAGTATCAACTCTTCAGCACTTAGCTTTTTTATGTTCAAACTCTCTCATCTGTACATAACTACTGAAAAAAGCACAGCTTTGACTATATGGACATTTGCTGGAAAAGTGATGTTTCTACTTAAAAAAAAATATTTTTTAATTGAAAGAAAGTTGCTTTACAGAATTGTGTTGGTTTTTGCCATCCATCTACTTGAATCATCTATAGGTTTACATATGTCCCCTCACTCTTGAAACTCCCTCCCACCTCCATCCACATCCCACCCCTTTAGTTTGCTACAGAGCCCCGGTTTGAGTTCCTGGGGTCATACAGCAAATTGCCATTAGCTATTAATTTTACATATGATAATGTGAGATTTCATGTTACTTTTTCCATACGTTGTACCCTGTCCTTCCTCCCCCACCCTGAGTCCATAAAACTGTTCTCTATGTACATCCATTGCTGCCCTGCAAATAATTTTATCAGTACCATCTTACTGGATTCCATACATATGTGTGGTATGTGATATTTGTTTTTCTCTTTCTGACTTACTTTACTCTGTATAGTAGGCTCTAGGTTCATCCACCTCGTTAAAACTGACTCAAATTTAGCCCTGAATAATATTCCCTTGTGTATATATACCACAATTTCATTATCCATTCATCTGTTGATAGACATCTAGGTTGCTTCCATGTTCTAGCTGTTGTAAATTATGCTGCAATTAACATGAAGGTACATGTGTCTTTTTCAATTTTGGTTTTCTCAGGGTATATGCCTAGTAGTGGGATTGCTGGGTCATATAGTAGTTTCATTCATAGTCTTTTAAGAAATCTCCATACTGTCTTCCTTGGTGGCTGTATCAATTCACATTTCCACCAAAAGTGCAAGAGGGTTCTCTTTTCTCCACACCTTCTCCAGCCTTTATTGTTTGTAGACTTTTTGACGATGGCCTTTCTGACCAATGTGATGGGATATCTCATTGTAGTTTTGATTTGCCTTTCTCTAGTAATGAGTAATGTTGAGAATCTTTTCATGTGTTTGTTAGCCATCTGACTGGAGAACTGTCTGTTTATGTCTTTTTCTCAATTTTGGATTGTTTGTTTTCCTGGCATTGAGTTATGCGAGCTGCTTTCATATTTTGAAAATTAATCCTTTGTCAGTTGTTTCACTTGCTATTATTTTCTCCCATTCTCTCTTTTCAGCTTGTTTATTGTTTCCTTGGCTGTGCAAAAGCTTTTAAGTTTAATCAGGTCCCACTTGTTTACTTCTGTTTTTATTTCTGTTAATCTAGGAGGTGGGTCATAGAGGATCTTGTTTTGATTTATCTCATTGAGTGTTCTGCCTATGTTTTCCTCTAAGAGTTTTAGTTTCTGGTTTTACATTTAGGTCTTTAATCCACTTTGAGTTTATCTTTGTGTATGGTGTTAGGAAGAGTTCTAATTTCATTCTTTTGTACATAGCTGTCCAGTTTTCCCAGCACCTCTTATTGAAGAGGCCATCTTTGCCCTGTTGTATATTCTTGGCTCTTTTATCTAAAATAAGATACCCATAGGTGTGGCTCTTCTTTCTTGTTCCATTGGTCTATATCTCTGTTTTTGTGCCAGTACAAAAACTCTCTTGATGACTGTAGCTTTGTAGTATAGCCTGAAATCAGAAAGATTGACTCCTCCAGCTTCATTCTACTTTCTCAAGATTGCTTTGGCTATTCAGGGTCTTTTGTGTTTCCATATGAATTGTGAAAAATTTTTTTCCCTAATTCTTCCATTGGTAATTTGATAGAGATCACATTGAATCTGTAGATTGCATTTGGTAGTATAGTCATCTTCACAATGAATCTTCCAACCTAGGAACATAGATTATCTTTCCATCTGTTTATGTCTTCTTTGATTTCTTTTATTGGTGTCTTATAGTCTTCTGTATACAGTTCTTTTGTCTGTCTCTGTTTTTAAATACACTGTTTAGATTTGTTATAGCTTTCCTTCCAAGGAACAAGTGTCTCAATTTCATGGCCTCAGTTACCATCCACAGTGATCTTGGAGCCCAAGAAAATATGCACTGTCACTGCTTCCATTTGCCCCCCATCTATTTGCCCTGAAGTGATGGGACTGTATACTATGATCTTAGTTTTTTGAATGTAGTGTTTTAAGCCAGTTTTAACACTGTGCTCTTTCACCTTCATCAAAATTCTCCTTAGTTCCTCTTCACTTTCTCCCATAAGTGTAGTATCATCTGCATATCTGAATTGTTGCTATTTCTCCCAATCCCAGTCTCCCATGGTGATTGCTTGTAATTCCAGCTTGTGATTCCTTCACCCCAGCATTTCTCATGATGTACTCTGCATAGAAGTTAAACAAGAAGGGTGATAATATACAGCCTTGTCATAATCTTTTTCCAACTTTTAACCAGTTGTTCCATGTCTGGTTCTAATTGTTGCTTTTTAATCTGCATACAGGTTTCTCGAGACAGGTAAGATGGTCTAGTATTCCCATTTCTTTGTATATAGACTTAGAGTTCCTGGGTTATATGGAAACGATATGTTTAAATTTTGAGAAAATTCCAAAATGTTTTCCAAAGCGGCTGAACCATTTTATAGTCTACTGAATAAAACATGAATGGATTTCTTTCTCCACAGTTTATTAAACTCTTTACATCTAAATTTGTCAAAAACATTAGACTCTCATCTCAAAGGAAAAGATATTCCTCAATCTGTATCCAAATTTTCATCTTTTATCACTATGCTTTCCTGTAATTTCTATACGCCATCCATTGCTTTATTTTCATGATCACTTTCCTTTCTATTACCCACAAATACTCTAAATTGGCAAGAAGAGAAAGAGAAAATCCTGACCTTTCTCTCAAATTCGCTGAACTAAACATAAGGAGACAGGTATTAGATTCAGAAAACTAAACCGCATCCATGCCATTTTATAATTTTTTAATGATAAATAATGATACAAATCTCCATCCTTCCCATAGCCACAGTTCCAGCTGTTTAATCCTAGCATTCTACCTCAAAAGTGTCTTTATTTCCCTTTGTCTACCCCCATGATCCTTAGTTGAAAGTAATCACTCTCTCACAAGACTCTTGTAACATACTTATTTGTTACTCTACCACTAAACTTCCATTCTCTGAAATTTATTTTCCATATTTCTATTCGAGTTTCTTGTTGTAGGACTGAGGGCTGCAGTTTCTTGCTGACTATGAACCAGAAGTAACCCTCATCCCCTAGACAGAGCACTTAAGTCTTTGCTATGCAGATCAACAACATAGCTGCTTATTTCATCAAGTCAGCAAAAGAGAGACTCTAACTGATGAGCACTATAATTTTATGTTCATAACCATCTAATCATATACATATACATTCTATTACCTTTGCTATATTCTGTGTATTGAAAAAAATCTCATTGACTCTACCCCAATTAAAGGGAAACAATTATACAAGGGCTTGAACACCGGGAGGTAAAAATCATGCAGTGCTATTGTAACAACTATCTGCCACTGTGCAGCCTCTGGCCTCCAGTGATCCACTCCCTCATAAGCAAAATACACTGATACTCTTTCAAAGCATCCAAGGGTCTCATCTCATTATAGCGTCTACTCATAGTCCAGAACTCATCATCTAAATCAGGCCCAAGTGAAGAGACCCCTTGGATATAGTGTCTGGTATATATTAAGACTTAATTCTGGATTAATATTAGATTAAAAATATTTTGTGGCTACAATCCAGAATCTTCTAAATTTCCTTGATGAGATTTCAGGGTGATTATGAGAATCTCACTTATTTAAGTTCCTACAGAGTTTGGATCTTATGTATTTAACATTGATATTTCCAGTTACTGGCTTCCCTGATGGCTCAGATGGTAAGGAGTCTGCCTGCAGTGTGGGAGACCAGGGTTATATCCCTGGGTCCGGAAGATTCCCTTGGAGGAGGAAATGGCAACCCACTCCAGTATTCTTGCTTTGGAAATCCCATGGACAGAGGAGCCTGAAGGGTTACAGTCCATGAGGTCACAAAGAGTCAGACATGACTGAGCTACTAACACTTTCACACTTTCACCTTCATCTCCAGTTACTTACTCAATGACTTGCAGGTAGTAGTAATTCATAGGTAATGTTGATCAACTAATGGCTGTAGTAAATAGCTGATTTGCTGATCATAGTCAAAAGACACAGTTGACTTGAAATTATAGCTGCACTTCATCAATCCATTTTCACTTAATATTATGCTATATTTTTCTTGCTTGGTTGATGTCTGCTATTTACTGAATTTCTTCTCTGAAATTCAGATCCCAAGGTTTCAATGATGAGAAAACATCATGCTCAGTTGCTTCCTTATAAATGTTATTAAATTCTATATTTTGAAACACATTTTTTCTCTAAAGGATTGCGACTCTTGCTAAAAGAAAAAATTAGTGTGATTTTATGTGATAAGTATTAGTTTCAAGGTTTGAGAGTGTGTTGTCCTGATTAGTTTATAAGTCAGGCCAGTTAAGTCAAGAGTTTAAAGAGTAAGTATCTCATAAAGGCAAGTATTACACAATTCACTTCATTAACCCAAAATAGTTTGAGTGAATGCCAACTTATGTCAAGACTTGTGCTGGGCACTAGGAATAAGGTAGTAAACAGATAAAATAAAGCTCTTCCTTCATTGAGAAGTGTAATAGAACAGAGAGAAAATAAATGAACAAAAGAGAGAATTCCAAAAGAGAAGAAATGTATAAAGGTAACAACAAAATTGACTGAAATTGAGAACAAAAAGTAACTAATACTTCTAGAGATTATAAATGAGGAAAATCATGCAATGAAAGGCATTTATGCTCAGTGAAGCAAGGATTATAAAAAGTAAATAATATATGAAATATGAACGTTCTGGACATCATCAGACAGAAAGGAAAACATGTGCAAAGGCTTCAGGAGCAGGAAAGGAGCTCAGCTTGTTCATGGGACCAAGAAAAGATCAGTGGACACAGAAAGTGAGATGCAGTGTAGCAGGAACTGAGTGAGAAAGGCAGGCAGGCAGCACACATGCAAGGTGCACATAGGTCACTGTGAGGGTTTCAGCCTAAGGCAAATATCAAGCAATATTAAGCATAACATCTGTCTAATCTAATTATCATCTTAAAATCACTATTTCTGCAATATAGAAAAAAAAAGTTGGAAAGGAATGAGTAGAAGAAAGGAGACAATTCAGGAAGTTGCTGTAATAGTCCTATAGCTAGAGCCATGGTGACCTAGTAAAGAATAAAAGAATAGAATCTTTTCATTTTTCCTATAGGCAGGACTTGCTGATGGGCCAGGAAATGAGAGCATAAGGAAAAAGGATGGATAAGAGATTGGTTCTAGATTTCTGTCTCTAACAATCAGCTGGTGGCAGAGCCTTTAACTCTTGTGAGAAAGAATGCTAGGATGGGTAGATGGTGGGGGGTTCAAGTTCTGAGAGAATCAGGAGTTTCAGCTAAACATATTAGGTTCAGGAACTAGATCATAAATGCACGGGGAGATGTCAAAAGGGCAATTCTATATGCAAATTTAGACGATATTGTAAAAGAAAAAAAATACATATATATATATATATATATATATATAGGCTTCCTTTGTGGCTTAGCTGGTAAATAATCCACCTGCAGTGCAGCAGACCTGGGTTCATTCCCCGGGCTGGGAAGATTCCCTGGAGAATGGAAAGATTATCCACTCCAGTATTCTGGCCTGGACTATAGAGTCCATGGGGTGTCAAAGAGGTGGACATGACTGAGCATCCCTATAAGATACTGTAAGAGGAAATCTCTAGATATTGTAAAAGAAAATTGTTTTATATATATATATGTATTTACACATATATATCTATATACACATGTATACATACATATATTTGGAAGTCACCAGCACATAGAGAGTATTTATTTTTTAAAATGGATAGGCTTCTTTGGATTATTATATGTTATAGCAATTCTTCATTAATCTTTGTATGAAACAGCACCTATCCAAAAATGAGAATATCTGAAAATCACATAGTGGTAAGCTTGGGTGAAATAGGATATATGAGACTTAGTAAAATAAATTCACTACTTTTGCTTGCAGTATATAATTATGATAAGAGTCCTAAGTTAGGTCCCCTGGGAAGCAGACTTTGAAGTGGAGTTTTACTGGGGCATTTTCTCAGGATGAATATCTGCAAGGGAGTTAGAGCAGCAGAATTAGGCAGAAAAATATAAACTTTGACGTGGTCTAGCAGAGTCCTTGACCAATCCTATCTGTAGAAAGCTTTGGACCTCTGGTAGCCCCTTAGAGTTTTCTAAATTGTGGAAAGGGGTTAGGCTTTTATGCCCCCAATCAACTAATTATTGCAGTTAAACTCTCTGAAAAGAGGATATAACCTTGTTGGAGGCAACTCCCTTTGAAGAAAGACAATTTTTAAGAAGGGACTCAGTTAAGAGTTGGGTTTTCCCTGGTTGCTCAGATGGTAAAGCATCTGTCTGCAATGCAGGAGACCCAGGTTCGATCCCTGGGTTGGGAAGATCCCCTGGAGGAGGAAATGGTAGCCCACTCCAATACCCTTGCCTGGAAAATCCCTTGGATGGAGGAACCCGGTAGGCTACAGTCCGTGGATCTCAGAGAGTCAGACACCACTGAGCGATGAAACTTTCTTTTCTCTCTTTCAACTAAGAGTCATAAGCAGGTGACATGCCTGACAAAATAGGAGTCCGGGTTGGGTAAGTGTCATTTAACTGGGAGAAATGACATATCCACTAAAACAGGGGCTGCAGACCCTGATACCTGTCTATGGCCCATTAGGAACTGGGTTTGCACAGTAAAAGATGAGTAATAGGTGAGCAAGCAAAGCTCCATCTGTGTTTACAACTGCTCCCCACCCCTCATATTACCACCTGAGCACCACCTCCTATCAGATAAGTGGCAGCACTAGATTCTTATAGCAGCTAGAACCCTACTGTGAACATGAACGCAAGACATCTAGGTTTCATCTTCCTCTTGTACACTTGTATGAAAACAAGCTCAGGGATCCCACTGATTCTGCTCTATGGTGAGTTGTACAATTACTTCATTACATATAACAATGTAATAATAGAAATAAAGTGCACAATAAATATAATGTGCTTGAATCATCCTGAAACCATCCTCAGGTTCCCAGTCAGTAGAAGAATCATCTTCCACAAAACCAGCCCAAGGACCACAGTTGGAGACTGCTGTGCTAAAGACTGAAAGAATTAAAAAAAAAAAAAAAGAATTAAAAAAGTAAATACAAAGTATCAGGAAATATATTAAATATTGAACTTGTATAAACCTACCATGTAAAATGTTTNTAATGGCAACAGAATTCATTAAATGATGATCTTAATAGATAACAGTAAAGAAGTATAAGTACAAATTCAAAGTACAGTGGGTTTAGGAGTAAAGAAGTAAGAACAGAGAGCATGTTCTATTCTAGGGGGAAGGTATAGAAGAAGAATAACAGTAATTAAAGCATGTATAAAGTTGGGAAATATGTGAATAAAGATTTCCTTAAGATTAGACTACCTAGAGAAAGATGCAAAAATATTCAGTTATTTCAAGTGTGCAATATTCTAATTTGTCATGGTTTTCCTATTAGCCCCATGTCGGCTGTGTTGAAGAAATGATAGTTTTAATCAGGATAAATGTTAATTTTTTAAAAAAGCAATTTTGAAGCATGACACAGTTTTCCATGAAAAGCCACTGTCAGATAAAGGCGGACCCCAGATAAGGTGAAAAAGCCAGGGTTAGGTTACTAGGAAGGCCATGGACATTTAGAAGAGTTATTTATTGAGATATGAAAAGGAAAACAGAAAGCAGGTAATAAGATGCAAAAACTAAGGTATGTCTACTTCACAAAATTTCCTAGAGTCACACTCATACCTGGGTAATGGGTTAGAAATGTCCTCACTCAAAACTCTTTCCCTAGATGTGAAATTAGGAAAGAATCATGACCTACTATCATAAGTTTAATGATTTCTAAAATTTAGCTTGAAAATTTTAGACTTACATAATACTTTCTCTTAGGGAAATGTCCAAAAGTGTTTTAAATTGGGCCTTCGTGTGGATCACAATAAACTGTGGAAAATTCTGAAAGAGATGAGAATACCAGACCACCTAACCTGCCTCTNAGTGGCAGCACTAGATTCTTATAGCAGCTAGAACCCTACTGTGAACATGAACGCAAGACATCTAGGTTTTATCTTCCTCTTGTACACTTGTATGAAAACAAGCTCAGGGATCCCACTGATTCTGCTCTATGGTGAGTTGTACAATTACTTCATTACATATAACAATGTAATAATAGAAATAAAGTGCACAATAAATATAATGTGCTTGAATCATCCTGAAACCATCCTCAGGTTCCCAGTCAGTAGAAGAATCATCTTCCACAAAACCAGCCCAAGGACCACAGTTGGAGACTGCTGTGCTAAAGACTGAAAGAATTAAAAAAAAAAAAAAAGAATTAAAAAAGTAAATACAAAGTATCAGGAAATATATTAAATATTGAACTTGTATAAACCTACCATGTAAAATGTTTTCACTTTTTTAAGAGCATCAGTGTGCATCTTCAGTGAATGAAACTTTTTATATTAGGTTATTGTTACATGTAATTCTTTTTTAATGATTATCTTCAAATTAGTCACTGTAATCCCCAATATGAAATTTTGCACTAGTGATAAAAATTAATTTATATTTTTGAAACTTCAAAAACTTCTGAGTTGAAATAACACTTCAGTTCAGTTCAGTCACTCAGTTGTGTCCGACTCTTTGCAACCCCATGAATCTCAGCACGCCAGGCCTCCCTGTCCATCACCAACTCCTGGAGTTCACGCAAACGCATGCCCATCGAGTCAGTGATGCCATCCAGCTANAGCTGACTCATTTGAAAAGACCCTGATGCTGGGAAAGTTTGAGGGTAAGAATAGAAGGGGACGACAGAGGATTAGATGGTTGGATGGCATCACTGACTCAATAGACATGGGTTTGGGTGGACTCTGGGAGTTGGTGAAGGACTGGGAGGCCTGGCATGCTGCGGTTCATTGGGTTGCAAAGAGTTGGACATGACTGAGCAACTGAACTGAACTGAACTAAATTTATTGAGGTTTTATCAGAGTCTAATTTACCTCAGAACAGGGAAATATCCAACTCCAGAAACTTCTAAACATCCTAACCCACCTAAGGTGGTTTGGGGAGTACTAAAAAGTACTGGCAAAGTTGACAGGTAAGGAGCATAGGTTCATGAAAATACTGAGATCTAATTCTAGGTCTATAGAACACTTTCCCTGCCTCCAAACTTTATCACTGCATTACTAAAGGAATTTTTATGGTAGTTCCTTTAATTCATGACATATCATAACCACTTTTCACAAAAAAATTACATGTCATATTAAGAGGCAAAATCACAATGTGAAGAGAATAATCAAACCTTAGAGCCAAAGTCAGATATATCAAGAATGTTTGACTTATGAGACAAATTTTAATAAGGAATTTTTAAAAACTATGATTAATATGCTAAGAACTTTAATGGGAAAAATAGACCATAAACATACAGGAGCATGTGAATAAGGTAAACAGAGAAAAAATTCTGAGAAAGAATCTAAAAGAAATGCAAAAACATTGTTATAAGAATGAAGAATATCTTTGAGGGATTCATTAGTAGAATAGATATTGCTGAGAAAAGAATCACTGAGCTGAGGATATGACAATAGAAACCTCCAAAACTGGAAAGCACAGGGAAAAATTGAAAAAGGGGAACTGAGTATCCAAAAACTGTGGGGCAACTACAAAGTGTATAATGTACAAATAGCAGCAACATGAGAAGGAGAAAAAGGAAAAGGAACAGAAGCAGTGTTTGGAGCAATTAAGTCTATTTCCCCAAATTAATGTCAGGCATCAGTTGCAGTTCCAAGAAGCTCAAAGAACATCAAGCAGGAAAAATGTAAAAGCTAAATAAAATAAAACAAATAAAAATAATACTTCAGAACATCATATTCAAACTTTAGAAAAGTTAAGGAAAAAAAAAAAATCTTGAAAGAAGCCAGAGACGGGGAAAGTATCTTATCTGGAATCACACAG
>SJYV01018776.1:1276882-1290959 GCA_006410875.1 Neotragus pygmaeus | reverse complement strand
GCATTTATATACTTAAGTATATTTGCCCAAAATACATGAAGTAAAAATTTGTAAAATTGAAAGTGAAATTAGACAAATCAATATTATTAGTTTGAAGTTTAAATAACTCAGTCTCAATAATGAAAATAAATACTACACAGAAGATTAACAAGCATAAAAAGAACTTGAGTAACACTAAAAATCAAGACTTAGAATGCTCTAACAAAAGAATTTATATTCTTCTCAAGTGAACATGGAATAGTCTCCAGGATAGGCTATATTTTATAGTATAAAATCACCTCAATAAATTTAGACAATTTGAAACCACAGAAACATATACTCTAACTAAAATGGAATCAAATTAGAAGTCAATAACAGAAAAAAAAATAGGAAAATTATAAATATTTAGAAAATAATCAACATTCTCCTAAATAACCAGTGAATCACAGAATGCCTGAATTTATAAGATGCAGTTATAGGAGTGCTTAAAGAAATTATTTTTAAATCTCTATATCAGAAAAGAATCAGATCAAACTATCTAATACCTACCTCGAGAAACTAGAAAGAGTGAAAATGAAAATTAATCAGAAGAAGGAAATAATATAAAAATTAGAATAAAAATTACATAGAGAAAATTTATGAGTTTATTTTTAAAAATAATCAACAAAGTTGATAAACATTAAGCTAGATTAAACAAGAAAGTAAGGGAATAGGAAAAATGTGGAAAGTGTCAGATTTCATTTTCTTGGGCTCCAAAATCAATGGGAATGATGACTGCAGCTATGAAATTAAAAGACAATTGCTCCTTGGAAGAATAGCTATGACAAACCTAAACAGAGTTTTTAAAAGCGGAGGCATCACTTTGCCAAAAAAGGTCCATATAGCTTTGGCTATAATTTTTACAGTAGTCATGCATGAATGTGAGAGCTGAACCATAAAGAAGGCTGAGCACTGAAGAACTGATACTTTTGAATTGTGGTGCTGAAGACTCTTGAGAGTGCCTTGAACTTCAGGAAGATCAAATCAGTCAGTCCTAAAGGAAATCAGTCCTGAATATTCATTGGAAACACTGGTGCTGAAGTTGAAGCTTCAATATTTTGGCCATCTGATGTGAAGAGCTGACTCATTGGGAAAGACCCTGATGCTGGGAAAGATGAAGGCAGGGGAGACGGACGACAGAGTATAAGATGCTGTATGGCATCACTGACTCAGTGGACATGAGTTTGAGCAAGCTGGGGTCTCAAAGAGTCCGATACAGCTGGGCGACTGAACTGAGACTCAGTAAGTCAAATGTTTATATCACACAATACTGTAGTGAGTAAGCATAGGTCTTCAGTAAAAGTCAGTGCAAATAATATAGTTAGTCTTTAATGGTCATGTTTTTCAGGTTTCCTCACATTCTGGAGACTGAAGAAATGACATTTTCCTTTTCTTTTTTTTTTCCTTCCGGAAGTGGGTGTTGAAGTTTTAATGGTTCTTCTGCATAGCAAGGGCTTCCCTGGTGGCTCAGTCAGTAAAAATCTGCCTAAAACGCCAGAAAGCAGGGTTCTATCCCTGGGTCAGGAAAATCCCCTGGAGAAGGAAATGGAAACTCACTCCAGTATTCTTGTCTGGAGAATCACATGGACAGAAGAGCCTTATGGTCTATAGTCTGACTGGTCACAAAGAGCTGAACACAGCTGGCTGACTGACTAAACTTTCACTTGCACTGCATAGCAAGAAATGGGCAATCACTGGACAAACTTAAAAGTATATGAGGCTTCTGCTTCAGAGAAAATAATGAGTTTGAACAGGGAGATAGTGAAGGACAGGGAAGCCTGGCAGGCTGCAGTCCATGGGGTTGCAAAGAGTCAGACATGACAGTGACTGAACAGCAACAGAAATTAAACAAGAAAGTAAGAGAAGAAAAAATTACCAAAATTAGAAAAAGAGGAGACATTACTATCAAAACCTTCAGAATGAGGTATCTTTCAAAGGGAAATTATGAACAACTGTATGGAAGGAATTACATAAAACAGACAAAATATACATTTCTACTGTATTCCCTAAAGCAACCACTAAGAAATACCTCAAAAGTAAAAAGCGAACAAACAAAACCTGAAGAATTAAAAAAATCATTCACTTTTTAACATAAAGGAATGCAGTAGAGAGAATTTTAAAATGAAAAACATAAAAAATAAATTGCAAAATTACTAAAATTGACTCAAGAAGAATTATAGCAACAATAGCAAAAAAACTGAAATGGTAAGTAAAATTTCCCCATTATAAAAATCTCAGGCTCATATGGTTTCACATATGTTTTTAAGAAACTTTTTCAGAAATTAGAGGAAAAGGAAATAGTTACCATCTCATTCTGTGGACCTAGTATTATCCTAAAATGTGATTCAGAAAAAGACATAAAAAATAATAGTAAAATAAAATGACAGATTCATTTAGAATTGAAAAACTGTCAACAAAATATTAGCAAATCAAATCCTGCAGTGTATGAAAAGAATTACACACCAAGACACACTAGAAATCCCAGAATGCACAGTGGCTTAACATCCAAAAATCAATTTAATTAATGTAATACACCATATTAGTGGAATAAAGGACAAAATCCATATGACCATCTAAATAGACACACATACACACAAAAGCTGACAAAAATAAAATACTCATATATGATAAAAACTTTCAACACATTAGGAAAAGAATAGAATTTCCTAAATCTAATGAAACATACCTTTGTAAAACCTCCAATTAATACTCTGTTTATTGGTTGAAGAAAATTATTTTCCACTGAGATCAGAAACAAGACCTGGATATCTATTCTCCCTACTTCTTTTCTTTTTTAATTGAAGTACAGCTGATTTCTGGGATTCCCAGGTGGTACTATTGATAAATGCACTGCCAAAGCAGGAGACTTAAGAGTCATGAGTTCAGTCCCTGGGTCAGGAAGATCCTCTGGCAGAGGGCATGACCACCCACTCCAGTATTCTTGCCAGGAAAATTCCATGAACAGAGGAGCCTGGTGGACTACAGTCTATTGGGTTGCAAACAGTCTGACACAACTGACCCGATATAGCACCCACATAGTCATAGTTGATTTCCAATACTGTTTTAGTTTCAGGTATCTATATTTTTATAGATGATACTTCATTTAAATTTATTACAAAATAATGACTATATTTTCTGTACAACATATCCTTTTTGCTTATCTTTATTATACATAGTAGTTTTTAATCTCTTAATCCCATACTTCTATCTTGCCATTCTGCCCTTTCCTCTCCCCACTGGTTTCTACTATGTTTACTGTATTCATGAGTCTGTTTCTGTTTTGTTATATACATTTGTTTCTTTTATTTTTTCAACTTCATATATAAGTGATATCATACAGTATTTGTCATTTTCTGCCTGACATTTTACTGAGCCCAATACTCTCTAGATCCATCCACATTGTTGCAAAGAACAGAATTTCATTCTTTTTGTGACTGACTAATATTTCAGTGTGTGTGTGTGTGTGTGTGTGTGTGTGTGTGTGTGTATACCATAAATTCTTTATCCATTCATCTGTTGATGAACATTTCTGTTGGTTCCATTATTTGGCTATTGTACATAATGCTGCTGAGTATTGGGATGCATGTGACTTTTAAAATTAGTATTTCTACTATTATTTTTGGATATATACCAGGAGTGGAACTACTAGATCATATGGTAGTTCTAGGCTTAGTTTTTTGAAGACTCTCCATATTTTTTTCCATAGTGGCTGCACCAAGTTACATTCCTACCAACAGTGTACAAGGGTTCTCTTTCTCCACCTCCTTACCAACACTTNTATTATTTTTGGATATATACCAGGAGTGGAACTACTAGATCAAATGGTAGTTCTAGGCTTAGTTTTTTGAAGACTCTCCATACTTTTTTCCATAGTGGCTGCACCAAGTTACATTCCCACCAACAGTGTACAAGGGTTCTCTTTCTCCACCTCCTTACCAACACTTATTACTTATAGATTTTTTGATGACAGCCATTCTAAAGGATGTGAGGTCATAACTCATTATTGTTTTGACCTACATTTCTCTAATAATTAACAATTTTGTACCTCTTTTCATGTACCTGTTATCTATCTCTATATCTTCTCTGGATAAATTCCTATTCAAGTCTTCTGTGTATTTTCAATTGGATTACTTTTTTTCTAACACTGAGTTGCATGAGTTGTTTATATATTTTGAAAATAATCCCCTATTAGTCACATCATTTGCAAATACTTTCTCCCATTCAGTAGAGTGTGTTTTTGTTTTATAGATGGTTTCTTTTGCTTTTCAAAAGCTTTTAAGTTCAATTAAATCCCATTTGTTTACATTTAATTTTATTTATTTTGCCTTNTGAATATGAGATGTGTATAAGAGACAGCTCCCATTCAGTAGAGTGTGTTTTTGTTTTATAGATGGTTTCTTTTGCTTTTCAAAAGCTTTTAAGTTCAATTAAATCCCATTTGTTTACATTTAATTTTATTTATTTTGCCTTAGGAGTCAGATAAAAAAAAAAGTACTACATTTTGTGTCAAAGTGTGCTTTGTTTTATTCTAGGAGTTTTGTGGGCTCAAGTCTTACATTTAGGACTTTAATCCATTTGGGGTTTATTTTTGTACATGATATCAGGAAATGTTCTAGTCTTATTTCTTTGCATGTAGCTGTCCAGATTTCCCAGAACCACTTACTGAAAATATTGTTTTTCTCCATTGCTTATTCTTGCCTCCTTTGTCATAGATTAATTGACCATAGATGAATCAGTTTATTTCTGGGCTCTGTATTCTGTTCTGTTGTTCTATGTGCTCATCTTTGTGCCAGTACCGTGCTACTTTGATTATCGTATATTTGTTGATGTTGATGTTCAGTCACTCAGTTGCCTCTGACTCTTTGCTACTCCATGGACTGCAGCAGCAGGCAGGCTTCCCTGTCCTTCATTATCTCACAGTGCTCAAACTCATATCCACTGAGTCAAATATGTCATCCAACCATCTCATCCTCTGCCACTGTCTTCTCCTTTTGTCTTTAATCTTTCCCAGCATAAGGATCTATTCCAATTAGTAGGCTCTTCACATCAAGTGGNGATATTACATAGTAACCTCGAATTAGGTCCATGAATCAAGGCAAACTGGAAGTGGTCAAACAGGAGATGGCAAGAGTGAACGTTGACATTTTAGGAATAAACAAAATAAAATGGACTGAAACTGGTGAATTTAACTAAGATGACCATTATATCTACTACTGTGAGCAAGAATCTCTTAGAAAAAATGGCGTAGCCATAATAGTCAACAAAAGAGTCCGAAATGTAGTAGTTGCATACAATCTCAAAAATGACAGAACTATCTCTGTTCATTTCCAGGGCAAACCATTCAATATCACAGTAATCCAAGTCTACGCCCTGACCAGTTATGCTGAAGAAGTTGAAGTTGAACCATTATATGAAGACCTACAAGACCTTCTATAAATAACAACCCAAAAGATGTCTTTTTCATCCTAGGGGACTGGAATGCAAAAGTAAGAAGTCAAGAGATACCTGGAGTAACAGGCAAATTTGGTCTTGGAGTACAGAATGAAGCAGAGCAAAGGCTATTAGAGTTTTTCCAAGAGAATGCACTGGTCATAGCAAACACCCTCTTCCAATAACACAAGAGAAGACTCTACACATGGACATCACCCAGATGGTCAATATCGAAATCAGATTGATTATATTCTTTGCAGCCAAAGATGGAGAAGCACTATACAATCAGCAGAATCAAGACTGGGTGCTGACTGTGGCTCAGATCATAAACTCCTTATTGTCACATTCAGGCTTAAATTGAAGAAAGTAGGGAAAGCCACTAGGTCTTTCAGGTATTAACTAATCAAACCCTTTATGATTATACAGTGGAAATGAGAAATAGATTCAAGGGTTAGATCTGATAGACAGAGTGCTTGAAGAATGATGGACAGAGGTTTGTGACATTGTACAGGAAGCAGGGATCAAGACTATCCCCAAGAAAAAGAAATTCAAGAAGGAAAAGTGGTTGTCTGAGAAGGTCTTACAAATAGCTGAGAAAAAAGAGAAATGAAAGGCAAAGGAGAAAAGGAAAGAACTCTCCAATGAAATGCAGAGTTCCAAATAATGTCAAGGAGAGATAAGAAAGCCTTCCTCCGTGATCAATGCAAAGAAATAGAGGAAAACAATAGAATGGGAAAGACTAGAGATCTCTTCAAGAAATTAGAGACNAATTGATGCTTTTGAAGTGTGGTGTTGGAAAAGATTCTTGAGGGTCCCTTGGACTGCAAGAAGATCTAGCCAGTCCATCCTAAAGGAGATCAGTCCTGAATATTCATTGGAAGGACTGATACTGAAGTTGAAACTCCAATACTTTGGCCACCTGATGCAAAGAACTGACTCATTTGAAAAGACCCTGGTGCTGGGAAGGATTGAAGGAAGGAGGAGAAGGGGATGACAGGGGATGAGATGGTTGGATGACATCACTGAGTCAATGGACATGAGTTTGCGTAAACTCCGGGAGTTGGTGACGGACAGGGAAGCCTTGCGTGCTGCAGTCCATGGGGTCGCAAAGAGTCGGACACAGACTGAACAACTGAACCGAACTGAACTGTTGTTTGCCTTTACTGTTGTGATTTTGCATTTCATACTTTTCTTATTTTTAAATTGTGGCCTTTATTGACTACAGGGATACCTATATTTGTTATAATACTGGTTTGACAATGATGAACTCTTCTAGTTTTTTCTTGTCTATAAAGATTTGTATTTCTCCATAAAATCTGAAACAGAGACTTGCTTGGTTGGTTATTTTTGGTTGTAAGTTTTTCCCTTTCATCACTTTAAATATATTAATACCATGCTACTCACTACTCATCTGTACAGTCTCTGCTGAAAAATCAGCTGATAGCCTTATGGGAGTTCCCTTTTATGTTATTGGCCTTTCCTCATAGCTCAGTTGGCAAAGAATCCACCTGCAATGCAGGAGACCCCTGTTCAATTCCTGAGTTGGAAAGATCCCCTGGAGAAGAGATAGGCTACACTTTCCAGTATTCTTGGGCTTTTCTTGTGGCTCAGCTGAAAGATCTGCCTGCAATGTGGTAGACCTGGGTTCGATCCCTGGGATGGGAAGATTCCCTGGAGAAGGGAAAAACTACCCACACTAGTATTCTCGCCTGGAGAATTCTATACAGTCCATGGGGTCACAAAGAATCAGACACAACTGAGTGACTTTCAGTTCAGTTCAGTTCACTTCACTTTGTATGTTATTTGTTCCTTTTCTCTTGCTGTTTTCAATGTTCTTTAACTTCTGTAATTTTGATTACCATGTGTCTTGGAGTATGCCTCTTTGGGTTAATCCTCTATGGGACAACATACTTGGGTGACTCTTTCTTTCCCAAGTTGGGAAAATTTTCAGCTTTTCTGTCTTCAAATATTTTTTCAGGCCTTTTCTCTCTTCTCCTTCTGAGACTCCTATAATTCAAATATGAGAGTGCTNATGCCTCTTTGGGTTAATCCTCTATGGGACAACATACTTGGGTGACTCTTTCTTTCCCAAGTTGGGAAAATTTTCAGCTTTTCTGTCTTCAAATATTTTTTCAGGCCTTTTCTCTCTTCTCCTTCTGAGACTCCTATAATTCAAATATGAGAGTGCTTGATGTTGTCCCAGAGGTCTCTTAAAATATATTCCTTTCTTTTTACTTATTTATTTTCCTGTTCAGTAGAAGTGATTTCACTATGCTATCTTCCATCTCACTGATCTTTCTTGTATATAATTTAGTCTACTATCGATTCCTTCTAGTGTTTTTCATTTCAGTTATTGTATTCTTCATTTCTTTTTTGTTGTTCTTTATATTTTCTAACTCTTTGTTAAAAAAATCTAACTTTTCACTCTGTACATACATTTTTTCCCAAGTTTTTGATCATCTTTACAATTACTACAAACACTTTCTGTGGAAATAGCCTATCTCT
Source organism: Neotragus pygmaeus (assembly GCA_006410875.1). Taxonomy (NCBI): domain Eukaryota; kingdom Metazoa; phylum Chordata; class Mammalia; order Artiodactyla; family Bovidae; genus Neotragus; species Neotragus pygmaeus. The sequence continues at coordinate 1,283,006 of SJYV01018776.1, read as the reverse complement.
ACTTCACTTAGTTCTACTGGGGTTTTATCTCATTCCTTTGTATAGAGCATGTTCCTCAAGCTACCTCATTTTGTCTAAGTTGCTATTATATTTTTATGTATGTGGTAGTTTTGTTACATTTCTCAGCCTTAGAGAAGAGACCTTCTGTAGGAGACATTCTGTGCATCCCAGCAGTGCTCACTCCTTTCATCATCCACATTATATGTTCTAGGGCTTTCCCATAATAGAGTGTGTGAGTCCTTCTGTTGTTGCAAATTAATTACGTGGGCAGTCTGCAGGCTTGCTTAGTCCCTAGCCTTGTTCACTGCCACCTTGTACAAATGATATTGGCTGCTATCTAGTGGGACCAGGTCATGAGGCAATTGGCCGTAGAACCACAGAAGGCCTCAGGGAAAGTTCAGGTTCACTAGTGGGTAGAGTTCAGTGACTGTTTCCTTCCCCAAGTCCTAAAGATTCCAAAGCCTTTGCATACACACTGCCAGGTAAAGCCAGTTCTTGGAGTTAGTGCTAGACTACTGGCAAGGATAACTGATTAGTGAAATATAGCTACAGGTTCCAGAGATCTCAGAACTTGTTTCAGATTATTAGTGTGTGTGTATGTCAGGAGGGGCAAGGGAGTCCCTGACACAGTTGGGTATGGAATCTAGGGTATTCTGAAGATTGTATTCAACTGTTAATGGACAAGGCCAGGGCCTAGCTGGCCCCAGAATAGGGTCTGGCCTGCTGTAGGTGAGTTGGGCCTACAGGCTGCAGAATTATAATTTTCTTGCATCTGATATCTGCCCCTTTGTAGATGATGTTTGTCTAGAGGCTACTGCAGGCTTCCTGGGGGGATGGCCTGGTACCTACCCATTGGTAGGTGAAGCTGAGTCTTGGCCATCTGATGGGCAGGGCCACAACTAGGGATATATCTTGAGGGACTAAGGGCTCAGGAATTGGCAGTCTATTTGCTCATGGATGGCACTACATTCTTGCCTCATTAGTTTTTGGCCTAAGACATCCCAGCACTGATTCCTACTGCTGGGTGGGGCCAATACCAGGTCTTGGTGCTAATGAGCCAAGATGGCATCCACCAGCAGCTATGTTCACAGAAGTAGAACCTTCCCAAATATCACCACCAGTGTTCATGTCCCCAGGTGACCACAGTCACCTCCCCAGAAGACTGGAAGACCAGCCTGTAAGTCTGGCCCAGGCCAGCCTGTAAGTCTGTGTCCCAGTGCATGTGAGATTTCATGTGTGCCCTTGATGAGTGAAGTCTCTATTTCCTCCAATCCTACAGGCCTTCTGAAGTTAAGATCCGCTGGCTTCAAAGCCAAATACTCCGAAGACTTGTCTTCTTAGTAGAAGACTGCTGGGCTGTGGAAGCTGATATGTGGCTCAAAGCTCTCATTCTTGTGGGAGAATCTCTGCAGTATAGTTATTCTCCAGTCTGTGGCTTGTCAGCCCAGGGATATGGATTTGATTTTTTGTGAATATACTCCTCTTACATATCTCATTGTGATTCCTCTTTAATGTCTGTAGGTCGTAGAAGACCTTTTCTGGTATATTCCAGTCTTTTTCATCAGTGACTCTTCCACAGATATTTGGGATTGTGGTATGGTCCTGAGAGGTGAGCTCAGGGTCTTTCTACTCTACCATCTTGGTCACACTTCTCTTCCATCTTCTAATTCACCAATTCCAGCCTTTGCAAGATCATGTTTGCTGCTTAATACTATTATAACTTACTATTTAATATTTTTAAAATTTGTATTTATAATATATTCTCATTTCCAAGATTTGCATCTAATCGATTTTTACACATCTGTTTATATATTTATGGATATATTTCTTAAATATTCCAATTCCTATGAGTTTGATACTGTCTCTAGTAATACACGAATTGATATAATTAATAAACATTTTTAATGGCATTACCCTCTTCATGAAATTGTACTACAGATTTTGTTTTGATTTATATTCTTTTTTTTTTTTTAATTTTGGCCTATATTCTGATTTTCATCAGGTATTAACATCAGCCATAGACCACAGTCGGAGAAGGCAATGGCACCCCACTCCAGTACTCTTGCCTAGAAAATCCTATGGACGGAGGAGCCTGGTAGGCTGCAATCCATGGGGTCGCTAAGAGTTGGACACGACTGAGCGACTTCCCTTTCACTTTTCACATTCATGTATTGGAGAAGGAAATGGGAACCCACTCCAGTGCTGTTGCCTGGAGAATCCCGGGGATCGGAGATCCTGGTGGGCTTCCGTCTGTGGGGTCCCACAGAGTCGGACACGACTGAAGTGACTTAGCAGATAGACCATAGTTGCACTGCATTAAGAAGGCATTTCTGTGTTCTTGCAGGATCAACTCCTACTTGTATCTGTTTGGTCTTTGAGTTCCACCAGGTCCAAACTGAATCTCGTGCTAATTCATTAGCGTTTACAGTTTCTACCCCACCAACCATTCCATCTTAAACACTAAAAAATTTCAAACTTGACATTCTAATCTGTCACTGATTTTTTTTTTTTTTTTGTCTATGGCGTAGTACAGTTATCTTTATTCTATGAACATGGGCTGATTTGCAGATAAAGTTTCCTATTTATAAAGGGAGCACTTTTTAAAAATCTGCATTCATTCAAAAAATTATTTTCTTGTAGCACTTCTGAGACACTCTCGTTGCCATGGGGACATATAAACCCTAGCTTTTAAAACTGGCCTTACTGTGGTCAGTTTATTTTCGATTTATACTCAAAACTATGGGATAGTTCTTTATTTCTGGAGTACAGGGGTTTCCATTTCTTTCAAGCTTTACCATGCATATTTTATAAATATTTATTCAACATTTCCACATGCTAAAATTGAAGTGAGGTGCAATGGGTACTCTTAATTTACTTAGGCTTTTTTTGTTTGTTTCAACTTAACTATTTCACTGTGTGTATGGTCCAGTTTTCTTTTATTGCTTTAAAAACACAAAACAAATACATTATAANCCACATGCTAAAATTGAAGTGAGGTGCAATGGGTACTCTTAATTTACTTAGGCTTTTTTTGTTTGTTTCAACTTAACTATTTCACTGTGTATATGGTCCAGTTTTCTTTTATTGCTTTAAAAACACAAAACAAGTACATTATAAAATATTCATTAGGAGAGTGAAATACTTTCATAGTTGCATTTTTTTCTAGAGCATAGCTCTTTTCCATCTTTCTGCTATGTAATTACTTCAAACATTTTTTGTTTACTGTTTAGCAATTCTTGAATTCAAATTAGTTATCCAGTAGTTTTTTGCTTTCCAAGTGACAAAATGTTTTAATGCCCCTTTCAAAAAAATGCATCTAGAAATTAAAAATAAATTAAAATTTGGGCGGCATGTTCTTTGACACAGATAAAAGTCCTCCTATTGACTTTCTGGGGGGAGAATATATAGAGTTTATTTCATTGTTTATAGTATTAAACTGAAAGTTCTACATTTGGGGAATTGGCTTCTTAACTTGAATAATTTTCCCATTTTGGTGGAAGAGATGATTCCAGTTCTATAATGGCTTTTTGGATTATAACCAATTTATATCTAACTCAGCAATATTATCATAACATTTATCTGGTAAGTTTCCTCTGAATAGCCAAGGTTCTCAGGTGTTCTTCTAAGAGGTTCTAACATCTTCTTTCCTATCACATTAAATAACAAGACAGCCTTCAGAATGAGAGAAAATAATAGTAAATGAAGCAACTGACAAAGAATTAATCTCAAAAATTAACAAGCAGCTCATGTAGCTCAATTCCAGAAAAATAAATGACCCAATCAAAAAATGGGCTAAAGAACTAAACAGACATTTCTCCANAGAATGAGAGAAAATAATAGTAAATGAAGCAACTGACAAAGAATTAATCTCAAAAATTAACAAGCAGCTCATGTAGCTCAATTCCAGAAAAATAAATGACCCAATCAAAAAATGGGCTAAAGAACTAAACAGACATTTCTCCAAAGACATACAGATGGCTAACAAACACATGAAAAGATGCTCAACATCACTCATTATCAGAGAAATGCAAATCAAGACCACAATAAGGTACCATCTTACACCAGTCAAATGGCTGTTATTAAAATGTCTACAAACAATAAATGCTGGACAGGATGTAGAGAAAAGGGAACCTTCTTACACTGTTGGTGGGAATGCAAACTAGTACAGCCACTAAGGAGAAGAGTGTGGTGATTTCTTAAAAAACTGGAAATAGAACTGTCATATGACCCAACAATCCCACTGCTAGGCACACACACTGAGGAAACAAGAATTGAAAGAGACATGTGCACCCCAATGTTCATTGCACCACTGTTTACAATAGCTAGGACATGGAATCAACCTAGATATCCACTGGTAGATGAATGGGTAAGAAAGCTGTGATACATATACACAATGGAATATTACTCAGCTATTAAAAATAACACATTTGAATCAGTTCTTATCAGGTGGATGAAACTGGAGCCTATTATACAAAGTGAAGTAAGTCAGAAAGAAAAACACAATACAGTATATTAATGCATATATATGGAATTTAGAAAGATGGCAACAATGACCCTATATGTGAGACAGCAAAAGAGACACAAATATAGAGAACAGACTTCTGGACTCTGTGGGAGAAGGCGAGGATGTGATGATTTGAGAGAATAGCATTGAAACATGTATATTACCATATGTGAAATACGTGACCAGTCCAAGTTTGATGCATAAAACAGGGCACTCAAAGTCAGTGCACTGGGACAACCCTGAAGGATGGGATGGGGAGGGAGGTAGGAGCAGGGTTCAGGACGGGGGGACACATATACACTCATGACTGATTCATATGAATGTATGGCAAAAACCTCCACAATATTGTAAAGTAATTAGCCTACAACTAAAATAAATAACTTAATTAAAAACAAAAATTTAAAACATATTTGACATGTGTGTATTTTGTATTTCCCTGAGAATACAAGTTTACTTTTTCAAAAGTTACATTATAATATTCCTATTTGTTCATCCAAGTGCGCTGTTAGATTATTGACCTCATATCTTAAAAACAAATTGGAGAGAGCAGATTGCAACTAATTTTCTAGACTAGATTCACTATTCTGAATGTCCATCATCTCTAGCTACCACTGTCTTTTTTATTTAAATACTAGATAGTGTATCAGTTTTCAGTTACTGCTTTAACATATTACCACAAAATTAGAAGCTTAAATAACACAAATGTATTAAATCTTATCTATTGTTTAGAACTCCTACATATATTTCACTAAGCTAAAATCATGTTATCAACAAGATTGCATACCTTTCTCAAGATGTTAGAAGATAAATCTTAGAATTTCCCTTGCCTTTTCTAGTTTCTATATAACCACCCACATTCCTTAGCTCCTTGTTTCCTCCTCCATCTTAAGCAGTAACTTCCATCTCTCTGATCATTTTTCCATAGTCACTTGTCATTTTAACTCATCTCTTCCTCTTCTCACCTCCATTTTAAGCACTCTTGAATTACTTCAAACCTACTGGGATAATCTAGGATAATCTCCTTTTTTAAGGTTCAGTTCAGTTCAGTCGCTCAGTTGTGTCCGACTTCTTGCGACCCCAGGAATCACAGCACACCAGGCCTCCCTGTCCATCACCAACTCCTGGAGTTCACTCAGACTCATGTTCATTGAGTCAGTGATGCCATCCAGCCATCTCATCCTCTGTTGTCACCTTCTCCTCCTGCCCCCAATCCCTTCCAGCAACAGTGTCTTTTCCAAGGTGTAAACCCTTCGCATGAAGTGGCCAAAGTACTGGAGTTTCAGCTTTAGCATCATTCCTTCCGAAGAAATCCCAGGGCTGATCTCCTTCAAAATGGACCGGTTGGATCTCCTTGCAATCCAAGGGAGGCTCTAGAGTCTTCTCCAACACCACAGTTCAAAAGCATCAATTCTTCGGCACTCAGCCTTCTTCACAATCTAAATCTCACATCCATACATGACCACAGGAAAAACCATAGCCTTGACTAGATGGACCTTAGTCAGCAAAGTAGTGTCTCTGCTTTTGAATAGGCTCTCTAGGTTGGTCATAACTTTCCTTACAAGGAGTAAGTGTCTTTTATTTAATGGCTGCAATCACCATCTGCAGTGATTTTGGAGCCCC
>SJYV01018776.1:1196765-1273812 GCA_006410875.1 Neotragus pygmaeus | reverse complement strand
GGTTCTCAAGGCAAGAATACTGAAGTGGTTTGCCATTCCCTTTTCCAGTTGAGCTCATCCTGCCAAACTTCCCCACCATGACCCGCCCATCTTGGGTTTCCCCACTGGCATGGCTTGGTTTCATTGAGTTAGACAAGGCTGTGGTCCTGGTGTGATTAGATTGACTAGTTTTCTGTGAGTATGGTTTCAGTGTGTTTGCCCTCTGATGCCCTCTTGCAACACCTACCATCCTACTTGGGTTTTTCTTACCTTAGGCATGGGGTATCTCTTCATGGCTGTTCCAGCAAAGCACAGCCACTGCTCCTTACCTTGGACGAGGGTTATCTCCTTACTGCCGCCATTCCTGACCTTCAACGTGTGATAGCTCCTCTAGGCCCTCCTGAACCCACGCAGCCACTGCTTCTCAGATTGCTTCTCCCAGCCACCGCCCCTGGCTTACAGTACGGGGTAGCTCCTCCTGGCTGCCACCCCTGACCTCAGACTTGGGCAGCTCCTCTCGGCCATTTCTGTGCTGTCACAGCCTGGCACTCTCGGCTGCTGCCCCTGACCTCAGACGTGGGGTAAGTCCTCTCGGCCGTGCTTAGTGTGCTGGGTCACAATTTAATTTCATCAGTGACCTTATTTTTCACGTAACTGACATATTCACAAAATCTGGGGATTAGGGTATGTATATCTTTGATAGGGATTATTCTGTGTATCACAGGTATTAGTAATTTCTTTCTATCAGTAATTGAAATTTTCTAATTTCATTTTTGTTAAGTGCAATGTTTCAAAAATATTTTAAAATCCTGAGAGTATTCTAAGAGAACTGAACCTTAAATGGTTACCAAAATGAGCTTCCACCTTTACAAAGTGTATAATTCATTTCAGTAAACTTGTTTCAGAAAGAGTCTCTCTGATGGTCATTTCCTCTTATGACACGAATTAGAGTAATGTCCAGGAGTTGGTAATGGACAGGGAAGCCTGGCGTACTGCAGTCCATTGGGTCACAAAAAGCCAGACACAACTAAGTGACTGAACTGAACTGAACTGAATGAGGTAAATGAAACAAGTGTAGCCGTTGAAGCAAACAGCTGCTGCTGCTGCTAAGTCGCGTCAGTTTGATCCGACTCTGTGTGACCCCATGGATGGCAGCCCACCAGGCTCCCCTGTCCCTGGGATTCTCCAGGCAAGGACACTGGAGGGGGTTGCCGTTTCCATCTCCAATGCATGAAAGTGAAAAGTGAAAGTGAAATCACTCAGTCCATGGACTGTAGCCTACCTGGCTCCTCCATCCATGGGATTTTCCAGGCAAGAGTACTGGAGTCGGGGTGCCATTGCCTTCTCCAAAACAACCACTGAATGGAAATGAAAAGAGGAGATGAGTAACAAACTTTAGTTATGGCAGATGTTCTAGTATCTGATATAAGGAAAATTTGAGAAAGATTTTGAAATGGGTATAATGATTACTGGATCTTTTTAATGGAATGTAGAGCATATTCTCAGAGAAGGCAATGGCAACCCACTCCAGTACTCTTGCCTGGAAAATCCTATGGGCAGAAGAGCCTGGTAGGCTGCAGTCCATGGGGTCGCTAGGAGTCAGACACGACTGAGCGACTTCACTTTCACTTTTACTTTCATGCATTGGAGAAGGAAATGGCAACCCACTCCAGTGTTCTTGCCTGGAGAATCCCAGGGACGGCAGAGCCTGGTGGACTATTGTCTATGGGGTTGCACAGAGTTGGACACGACTGAAGCAACTTAGCAGCAGCAGTAACGCCAGAGCATATTCGAGCAGACCTTTCAGGATTATCTGAATCTATAAGTGGGTCTTACTGTTTTCATCACTGACAAATTTCATGTTTCTGAAAATATACAGAACTGATGTCAACACAAATCAATTTTGTCCTTAAAAATGTGAATTTTTCCAATAAAGATACAATTGATTTTCATTTCCATTAAAGAAAGCCAGAGCTAGACAGTGGTGAAAATCAGATTTTATTCAGAAATTATTGCAGTAGGTGAATAGTGAACTCAGTATAGAGCTCAGTTAAATTCCTAGAACAACCTGGACAATGCATGGAGTTGGTGGTGGGAAGAGTGTTACTGGATAGAAAATACTAAAAGAAAACATCAGGAGTATGATGGATTCTGGCTAAAACTACTTGGAAGAATTCTTTGTGAAAGCCAACTAGAGTGATCAGAGGCCAGGGGTAGGGGATGATAATCTTGACATGATATAGAGGGTGATCAGACATCAATAGTGAGGCAACTTCTTTAAACTTAATCAGCAGGATTCTTGCTACAATTGGGTTACAAAGGTCCAACAACCACAGACACAGAAACCCAATATTGAACCATAGTTGTGAAGAGGACTTAGAGGAGACTGATTCAAGTTAGATCAAGATGACAATCTTTGTCACTTTCCTTAAAGAAGACATTAAGCACTTGCATATTTATTAGGAAAGTTTTGAATATTCTTGATTGTGCATTTGTGTGTGTGTATATATATACACACACACACAAACACATGCATAAATATATGACATGTTTTTTGTGAAATGAAATATTTTCTTATATATCGGTAAACAAGCATGTCACAGCCATTAGGGATTCCAGCCTTCCAAATGCAAATTTTTGAGCCCAGGTGAAGCAATACCAGCCATCCAGCATCTATCAGCCACTTCTTCCCCAGTATGAGCTGATGAGCTCTGAGGGATGTTAGAAAACTCAAGAGGCAGCCATCTGCTACATCTGCCTCTCCTTAGGACAAATGAGGAATTAAGGGTGAAAACAACCAAAAGGTAGGATTTGGCCCCAGACAGCTGAGATGCATAAGAAAGAAATTATTTCAATAAGTTTAGACACTTGCATCTTCCCACATCCCTAAATCCCCTTCCCTAAATCCCTTAATGCAAGAGATCTGGCTTTCCTTAATTAACAGTGATGTTATAATATTCAAATCACCTGCCCCGTGCTGCAAACTTCTATGTAGCCTGGCTCTTGCCCCAACTTGCCTCCTCGGAAACAGTTCTCTTGGGGTCACCTGAGATGCTGTCTCTTGGGCTGGAAATCCTAACAATTTCCACGGAATAAATCTAGCTTTTAACTTTAAAGGCCATGAGCATTTTTTCAGTTGACACATTTTAACACCTTACTAGTATCCTCATTAATGAGTTAAATGAAATCATTGACACACATTCATTCAAAATTTTTATAAGAGTTAAGATTTTACTTCTCTTTTTTTGAAAACTCCTTTTAACACAAATGAAGGAATGAAGAGTAAGGTTCCCAAGTGATGTTTTCTCTGTCATATCAGTCTGCTGTCTATTATTTTTTAATTGTCTTTGAACTTGGGAACAATTCGTTCCATACATTGACTAATCATAGAATACATTTTGTTTTCTTTGCAATTAGCTACTCTTGAATGATTTTAAATAAATTTGGTGATGATAACTTAAAGAGGTCAACCGAGGAATGAAAAAAAGAAAAAGAAAAAAAAAGCACAAAGAGCTATGAGTTTATTTTTATTCTGTCTTACTGAGTACTGTAGCCTGGGAAACAGCCTCTCCAATAGTTCTGAGGGATTGCTCCAAAGAAGTCAGGGGAGAGGCCAGTATATATGTGATTTTAGCTGGGGGATCCTTGCAATCAAGTCTGCATCTCCATAAAAGGCCACTGCTAGTCAGATATCAGTTAGTTTTAGAACTGTTCCAAGTATGGGAAGATATAAGAATCTGGGTTCATAGAAATTTCTCCTAAAATGTATCTAACTATGTAAGTATTTGTTTTTCCTATTTTCCCAAAGGACAAAATGCCTTATTTTGAGTTATTTTCAAGGTGTACTACAGGTCTGCAACTGCATTGGCTAAGGACTTGATCTTTGCAGAACTGGAAAGGCAGGGATTTTTTTTTTTTCCCTTTAAAGAGAAATGAACAATTAACTTTATGCAAGATCCTCCTCCTGAGGCAAATTCTAGGAAAGAAGTATGTCCATAGAAAGAAGAAGACCCACAGACATAGAGAAAAAAGTAGAAAACAAAGAAAATGTTCAAACTTTGCATTTTTTACATGCAACTCTGCACAAGCTCGGAGGTTTTATTCCTAACATGGAGTATAGCAAGAAGAAAAAGAAGATGAGAGAACAAAAGTTGATGATAACAGTGAATTTGTGTGAGAAGCTGACTGATTTCTTCCCTCTTAAAATTCATGATGGGATTTTGCTTAGTTTAATATGTATGGGCATGTGTGTGTTTTTTCTCTTTCAGCTTGGATAACAACAACATCAATATTTTCTTTAGAATGTTCCACCCCAGAGCATGGTAGAATGTAAGGCAATTGGAAGTCACACAGAGTGAGAACCCCTTAGGTTGCCTAGAAGCAACTTAACCGAGTGGGAGCCAATGTTACTGTTTCTCTTCAATTATGCTTGTTCTTTTTTGTTTTTCCTTTTCAAGCCTGTTTTGGATTGTGGAACCTTGAATTGGAAACTCAACATTAGCAATTCAAATTCTAAACTCAGCTTTTTAATGCTAAATACTTGTAGATATCATTTGAGAAGATTGTCAAGTTAAACAATGTAGATTTTTCATATATACAGCAAAGTGACTTTGCAGATATTACTCAGTTAAGATCCAAGCCATGATATTCATCTTGTGCTTATGCATAAAATCCAAAACCAGCAAAGTATTTTGTAAATTCAGCATTTAGTTATCTCTTACCCATTAAGGGGAAGAAAAGCAAACATTTCCCCCTCCCAACACTTTTATTCATGCCTGAAGCTAAGCAAGGAGGAAGGGAAAAGGTTTTTAGAATTACAAATAGAACCTTTAAATTGTAGAAACTTGCTAATTTCATTTATGAAAGCACTGTCTAACTTCTGCTTTCTCTCCCAGTTGTTATTCAAATCTTTGTCCCCAGCCAAAGAGAAAAAGAGAATAATCCTACTAGGAATTTAGTGAGTTTTCTTTTAGAGATCAGACATAAATGCTGCATATTTCAATATGCAAATTTAATACAACAGATTGCCAAGAAATGAAAAATGATTGTATGTTTAGCACTAGGAAGTTAGCCTAGCTTAATAGAGTTGACAATGAGTTAAGGAGTGCCCACTTGCAAAACTCAAACAGGAAGGAAATTGTGCCTAACAGGAAGGGACTCTTTAAAGTGAGCTGGATTGCTAAAACCTGGATTCTCCCAAATTAAGCATAGCATTCACGTAAAAGGTCTCCTGTATAAAATAAAGATCATTTTAGGTGATCTCTGGTATTATTTTCTTTCTGAAATTAGAAGATATCTTTCTAGAATATCCAATAAGCTCACATTCAAGGGAAAGTACCTCCAGCACATATGGGTCACATTGTTTTGTGGTAGTTGTACACAAATACGGAGTTTTCATCCCCAGTTCTTCTGGTCATCATCCTTGTCTTATGCTTCAGTCTTGTGCACTTTGCCCTTTTAAAGCATACACAATTTGTTTAACTAACAAAAGAGGAAATTTCATCAAGTTAATTTACATTTGTAGGCATCCAAGTGGTAACTAGTCAAGTTGTTTGCTTCTTTGCTTTGGCCATGCTACATAGCTCACAGGATCTTAGTTGGACCTCCCCAACCAGGGGCTGAACCCAGGGCCATCAGCAGTGAAATTATTAAATCCTAACCACTGGACTGCCAGAGAGTTCAAAGTTTTTCTCCTTAATTCTTCTCATGTGTATGTTATAAGACTCAGCCACCTAGTATTTGGAAATTGAAAATTATTTCCTCTTTTAGATTTACAGTAATCAATCAGGCAGATTGTCAATATCAATTTTCCAGCTTACATTACTCTTCCATAGTGCAACTCTAGGAATTAGTTCAAAACTGTTCTTGGCTAGAAAATTAGGCAAGACAAATCAAAGATGGTCAGAAGAAAAACAAAATCCTTCATCACCTTGAGTTGGATATGGGTAAGGAAAATAACAATTTACCCAGTATCCAGTTTGAAGATCCAGAATTATATTCACATTTTGGTAGCATGCTACAACCCATATGGCTCCTGCTCTATTTAATTAAAAAACAATAATAATCTTTAGATTATATAGTATTTCTTCAATTATATCATTTGGCAGGGTGGCAGAATATGCCACCCCAAAATATAACTTGTTTGTAAGGGAAATTCACATTTATTTATATTTCTTCATTTATGAATAAATCTTTCTTATTTCTAAATCAGCATTTAAAAGGATATCTCCCCCTCTGTACCAAGAAAAGAAGGATGGCTAAGTTACAGGACACTTAAAAATGGAGAAGACTCTGATGGAAATCTGCATAACAAAACATCATTATTTTTTATAGTAGTTTTCTTGAGCACCTCCCCATAATTTGCCTAGTCCAGAATTTCTCTCTTGCCTTAGCTGAAAAAATATATTTAAGCCTTCATTTTTATTCATCTCTGAGAGTTATTGTTTTTGGTTTTGTTTTGTTTGTTTTTTTTTTCTTCTTAGTATCTCTTATGCAGACATAAAGTAGTAGTAGTGATGGTTTAGTTGCTAAGTCATGTCTGACTCTTGGGACCCCACGGACTATAGTCTGCCAGGCTCCTCTTTCCATGGGAGTCTCCAGGCAAGAATACTGGAGTGGGCTGCCATTTCCTTCTCCAGGGGGTCTTCCTGACCCAGGGATAGAACCCAGGTTTGCAGGCAGATTCTTTACCCACTGAGCTACCTGTTAATAACCTTCTGCAGGTTTTCTCTTTTTAATCTATCTTTTTTTACAGGATTTCTAACAGAGAACTTAGAAAGTTAGAGTGAAAATTATTCTCTTTCTCCTTTATAATTTCATAATGAAGATTGTTAGAGGTCACATTCATACTTACAGTCAGCAAAGTCATTTTTTCATGACATAATAATAACAATTGTTATAGCCAATGTTTATTGAGTGCTTAAAAATAAGACTGACTCTGATCTAAATACTTTATGGACATGAGCTCATTTAATCAAACAAGTAAATGCTACCTTCATTTCCAATTCACATATAGAACTGAAACTCAGAGAAAGTAAGTATCTTGCGCAAGATCACACAGCTAGTAAGTGATGAAACTGGAATTTGAATACAGGTATTTTGCCTGCAGAGGTAAGTTCTTAAAATTTCATGTCTCTGACTCTCATGATATTTGAAGTTAGAATGATCTTCTGTATGTAATAATGAGGAAGAAAAGTTAAAATTTACAATAATTTCCTGCTTGTTCTACTTCTGTAACATAGCTTGCTCCTTGCAAAGTCACATAAGTCATGTAACTTAGAAAATGGAGACTTAAAACAGTGCTAGGAATGGAAACTTATCTCACTCACCCTTGTCGTGTCTTTTTAAATTGCCCTGCCCCTGTAATCCTGCTTAACAAGTTTGTTTGTATAAAGGTCAGGCATTCCCCCACCCTGTCCTAACCCCTGTCCCCATGCATGTAAAACCCTTAATTTAAACCAGCCTATTTAACTGTTAGCATTACTTGGTGACTCAGAGGATAAAGCATCTGCCTCCAATGCAGGAAGATCTGGGTTCCATCCCTGGGTCAGGAAGATCCCCCGGAGAAGGGAATGGTAACCCACTCCAGTATTCTTGTTGGAGAATCCCATGGATGAAGAAGCCTAGTAGCCTACAGTCCACGAGATTACAAAGAGTCATACACAACTGAGTGATTTCACTTGTTGCCCTCTATAGTCTGATGTCATGCACTGTTTACAAAAACTTTGTAACCCTTTTCTTCTGGGCTCAGAACTTGGAGTCCTATCTCCTGGACCTGCCAGCATAATAAACCTGAGTTCTCCAACTCTCTGAGTGTGGTGCTTGGTTTCTCAACAGTCCAACTTCTGCAACAATATAAACATATTTTACAGAATAATGACTCAAGAAAAAATATTGTGGACAACTTATTATACAAATTTTGCAGTCTATACAGACTATACATTTTAATAAGTTGTATTTATACATACAGTTCATTTCCCTTGAATGAAAATTTACTTCAAAAATGGTTATGTAGTAAGTAATAAACAAGTACATTCATTAGTAATATTTCCAATATGAATGTATGAAATATTTGTGAGCAAGTAGGATGCTGTGCAAAGCAAAATGGCTTATTTCCCATACTATTTCATCCTCTCATGTAGCTACTATATTAATCATTCTTATTTATCCTTTCCAAATATGTATATAGTTTGAATAGTGCCTTTACTTTGATGCCAAAATGCTATCTGTATTACACTCAGCAATGTCAAATTTATGTGACTTTAACATAATGGCTCTATAATGATCCTCAAGAATACCAAAGGTAGTTTTACAGAGTCTTCAGAAAAGCTAATTTCTAATTTTACTGAGTAGAAGCTACATGGGGAGAATTAGAATAAGCAACGGAATAAGAGATAGCACTGTACTGTCAGTCAAGGCAACGTGAGTATTAAAATATGAGGATTGAATACAGGGGTTTAACTGGATTACATGAATGAAACTAGTGTTGTGGAACCCAAGTCCATATGCCTGACCCACAGAAGACCAAGACAACACATTGGAATTTGGAACATAGAACATTTTACTGCAAGGAGAATGGCAGGATCACGCTCAGAAGATCTGACCTCCCCAGTGGTTTGGGGGGAGGGATTTTATGGACAAAATTCGAGGTAAGGCCTTTAGGCTGTGTGACTTTCTGATTGGTGGTGGTGAGACAATAGTGTAGTGTCCCAGAAATCATGCACTTAGCCTGAAGTTACTTTCTCCACCCAGAGGTAGGAGTACCTACAGAAAAGCTCAAAAGTATATTGTTATGTATATCATCTGAAGAGAAACTAGGACCCTGCCTCATCACCACACAACTGTTTGACTGCTTTTCCTTTGTTTCTGCAATCCCTCAGTTTCCTGATTAGTAACTATTTGAATCTGCCCTTTGAAACTCAGAAAAGGTCTAGGAGGCTGAAACTTATCCCTACAAACACAGAAAAGATTTTGTATCTGGAATGTCCTCGCAACATTCAGCTTGATTTCAACCCCTCTCCCCTTTTCTCTTATATTCCTCAGTACTGTGGGGAATAGGTATTGGAAAAGAAAGAAAATAACATTTTGGATAGAGAGGTTAATCATACTCTCTACAATATGCATGATGCACTGGAGGCAAGAATGACAAACCACTCCAGTATTCTTGCCTCAAGAATCCAATGAATACTATGAAAAAGCAAAAAGGCATTACAGTAGAAGATGAGTTCCCATTTGGAAGGTGTCCAATAAGCTACTGGGGAATACAAGAGAAATAGTTCAAGAAAGAATGAAGACACTGGGCCAAAGCAGAAATTATAGTCACTTAAGGATGTGTCTGGTGGTGAAAGCAAAATCTAATGTGATAAAGAATAACATTTCATAGGGAACCTAGTATATTAGATTCATGAATCAAAGTAAATTGGAGGTAGTCAAGCAGGAGATAGCAAGAGTGAACATCAACATTTTAGGGATCAGTGAACTAAAAGGGACAGGAATGGTGAATTTAATTCAGATGACCATTATATCTACTGCTATGGACAAGAATCCCATTGAAAAAAATGGAGTAGACCTCACACCCAACAAGAGTCCCAAAAGTATTTGGGTGTGTTAGGTAGCTGCTGCTGCTGCTGCTGCTGCTAAATCACTTCAGTCGTGTCTGACTCTGTGCTACCCCATAGACGGCAGCCCACCAGGCTCCCCCGTCCCTGGGATTCTCCAGGCAAGAACACTGGAGTGGGTTGCCATTTCCTTCTCCAATGCATGAAAGTGAAAGTGAAGTCGTTCAGTCATGTCCGACTCTTAGCAACCCCATGGACTACAGCCTACCAGGCTCCTCCGTCCATGGGATTTTCCAGGCAAGAGCATTGAAGTGGGATGCCATCATAGAGTAGGAAAAAGGAGTCCCAAATGGTTGTGGCTAAAAGACAAAGAAACGGAAAAGTCCTCGAAAATGGAACAAAAGAAAATTCAAGGACCAGAATGAGAACTTCAGATGAAACAAGCACATCTCCTTATTGGCCACCCCAATTTGTATAAAGTAGGCTTAAAGATGGAGGAGGGGAGGGGACAAATGTATAAAAGGAGGAAGCCAAGATGGATTGAGGCTTCTCCTTTGGGGTCAGCCCACCCTCACATCTCAAAGGTGTGCCAACATTTGCTTGCCAAATAAAATTGAGCTGTAACCGAGCTGTAACACTGGTCCACCATTTCAAATTACATACTTCCCCAGCATATCTGGTGCCATGACTTGGATTTTTTTCAGGGAGATTCTTCCTTCTATTTATTTATTCACTTTTAAATTTATTTACTTTTTATTGAAGGATAATTTCTTTACAGAATTTTGCTGTTTTCTGTCAAACCTCAACATGAATCAGTGATAGGTATATATATATATATATATATATCCCCTTCCTTTTGAATCTATGTCCTATCTCCCTCACATACCACTCCTCTAGGTTGATACAGAGCCCCTGTTTAAGTTTCCTGAGTCATACTGCAAATTCCCTTTGGCTATCTATTTTACATATGGTAGTGTAAATTTCCATGTTACTCTTTCCATACATCTCACCTTCTCCTCCCCTCTCTCCATGTCCATAAGTCTATTATCTATGTCTGTTCCTCCACTGTTGCTCTGTAAATAAATCCTTCAGTACCATTTTTCTAGATTCCATATGTATGCATTATAATGCAATATTTATCTTTCTCTTTCTGACTTCCTTCACTCAGTATAATAGGTTCTAGGTTCATCGACCTCATTAGAACTGACTTAAATATGTTCCTTTTTATGGATGAGTAATGTTGCATTGTGTACGTACCACAACTTCTTTATCCATTCATCTGTTGATGGACATCTAGGTTTCTTCCATGTTCTAGCTATAGTAAATAGTGCTGCAATGAACAATGGGATACCTGTGTCTCTCTCAATTTTGGTTTCTTCAAGGTATATGCCAAGGAGTAGGACTGCTGGGTCATATGGTGGGTTTAGTCATAGTTTTTTAAGAAATTTCCTTACCATCTTCCATAGTGGTTGTATCAATTTACATTCCCACCAAGAGTGCAATTGTGGTTCCTTTTCACTGCATCCTCTCCAGCATTTATTGTTTGTAGAATTTTTTTTNTAGAGTCTTCTCTTGTGTTGTTGGAAGAATGTGTTTGCTATGACCAGTGCATTTTCTTGGCAAAACTCTACTAGTCTTTGCCCTGCTTCATTCCACATTCCAAGGCCAAATTTGCCTGTTACTCCAGGTGTTTCTTGACTTCCTACTTTTGCATTCCAGTCCCCTATTTAGGTCACCAAAAGGGTCTCTAAAGAATTGGTCATCCATTGTGCCTAGAGGCCTCAGTCTTCAGGAAAAGTAGAAAGAATCAACTAATTCTTAAAATCGGCAATAAAAAAGATAACCCAGAAAACCTCCCTTGGGTGGAAGGAGGCTTTACCAATAGCTCTCCTCTGCACCCATATTGCTCCTAAGGAACAGGTTGGTTTTAGTTCCTATGAGAGGCTATATGGGAGACTTTTTTTTTTTTTTTTTTAATGTCAATGACCTCTTCCTAGATCCAGAGGCTCAGACTGTCTGGTCTTATAGCATGACCATTGGGCAATTCCAACATGATACATGCTTGTTGGTTGTCAACCAGGACTCCCCAAATTCTAAAGAGCCACCCCTATATGCTCCAGGGATTCAATTCCTAATTAAAGTCTGGAAGGAAGGGGCCCCAAAGGCTCAACTCCAGCTCACATGGAAGGGCCTGTACCCTACAATACTTTCTACCCCCACAGCAGTCAAGGAACCAGGATACGACTTCTGGATTCACTACTCATGAGTCAAGCCATGGAAGAAAACATAAGAGGACACTAAATATACCTGTGACCCCCTGGAAGATCTCAGACACCTATTCAGCACTTCAACTGAGTATCATCCTAATGAACATCCCCAAAATCAAGTTTCTGGGGATAAGATTTCTCAAGGTAATTCTGAAAAGCCAACACAGCTTGGCAGGTGTATACTCCAAAAAAGATAGGAGATAGAACTCCTGATCCCTGAACAAGGAGGGACTTGAGCCATCTTGAATGATACTTGTTGTTTCTGTGTAAATACCTCTAGTTAAGTTAAAGAAAGTCTCACAGTCCTCAAGAAAAACATTCACATCCTATGGTATCTCAGAGAACCATGTGGAGAGTCCTCAGGGTGGCTACTATCTCTCTTTGGTGGATCCTTCTCCTGCTGCTGCTGCTGCTGCTAAGTCGCTTCAGTCGTGTCCAACTTTGTGCGACCCCATAGATGGCAGCCCACTGGGCTCCCCCATCCCTGGGATTCTCCAGGCAAGATCACTGGAGTGGGTTGCCATTTCCTTCTCCAATGCATGAAAGTGAAAAGTGAAAGTGAAGTCGCTCAGCCGTGTCCGACTCTTAGCGACCCCATGGACTGCAGCCTACCAGGCTCCTCTGTCCATGGGATTTTCCAGGCAAGAGTGTTGGGGTGAGGTGCCATTGCCTTCCCCAGGATCCTTCTCCTACTGAGGGGGAATTTGAAGTTGGCTAATGACCCTACTAATCCCTGTTATCACCACACATTGATGCTTCTTATGATGATTCTATGTTATCAATTGTCTAACCCATTTTATCTCTGCACAGGTCGACAAGCTACAACATGCAGTGCCAGTTCATCAAGGATATATAAAACTACACCCAACCATGGAAAATATCACTCATCCTTAGATGGACACCACTATAAGGATTCTAAGGCTTGAGACTAGCAAGAAGAGGGCCCAATTCCCCTCACCATCCCAGCTGAGCAGGAAGTATCCAAAGAGACCTCAACACCCCTATTTCCAAAGAATTGAGCCTCACATATCTTGAGGGGGGAATGTTAGGTAGTTATAATAGGAAAAAGGAGTCCAAAATGGTGGTGGCTAAAAGACAAAGAAAGGGAAAAGCCCCCAAAATGGAAAAAAAAGAAAATCCACAGACCGGAGTGAGAACTTCATATAAAACAAACATGCAGCTCAATTTGCATAGTGCAGGCTCAGATGGGGAGGAGACAAACGTATAAAAGGAGGAAGCCAAGACGGATTGAGGCCTCTCCTTTGGGGTTGGCCCGTCCTTATACCTCAAGGGTGTACTTTTCTTTGCTTGCCAAATAAAACTGAGTTGCAACTGAGCTGTAACATTGGTCCACTATTTCAAATCTTTGCTGTGACGAGACAAAACCAAGGAAATTATACACTCCCCTGACATATCTGATGCCATGACTTGGATTCAAACTGAGGTTGCTGCAAAGGAAATTGCACACTCCCTCAACAGGTGCAAGCTCAAAACCGACAGAATAATCATCGTTCCTTTCCAAGGTAAACCAGTCAACATCACAGTAATTCAAGTCTATGCCCCAACCATTGATGCTAAAGAAGATGAACTTAAATGATTCAGTGAAGACCTACAAGACCCTCTAGACCTAATATATATGTATATATACATATATACATATATATATATACACACACACATATATAAAATGATGAAAACTACCTTTCTTAAGCTTAGAAGCTTACATGAACTGTACTGGGTAACTGGTAGGATATATGTCTAAAGAAAAGGTGAGAATGTAGGAAGGACCTGGCTTGGCAGCAGACAGTGCATTAACTGAAATGGGAAATGTAATGGTAGACCTATATCTGGCCAGAGGATGAAGTGAAGGAAGATGTGATTAGAGAAAGGAGCTATTTCTGTTTAGATCATGATCAATGTCAAGTACCTATCGCTCTCTTAATCATAATGTTTTAAAATAGAACCAGAATGAGAAGTGTGAGCTACAGATGTTGAACAGGAGACACCAATATTCTGTGTGTGGCAATGAAACAACTGAAGAAGTGTGCAGAATGAAAAAAGGAAAGGACAGAGAAGAGAGCTATGGTCTCTGGTCCACAACTAGCGGAGGCGAAATAAATAAATAAAATAAGGGAGATATCTGAAAAAGACAGAGGAAAAAAAAGTGATGAGAGACAAAACAAATCACTGGGATAGAAAATAGACTTTAAAAGTATTTAAAAATGCCCTTTCAGGGATTGGAGAACAGAATAGATGGTGAAATAAAATCAAGGTGAGAACAGAACTGGAAAGGGATGTTGAAACTGGCAAGAGATATACTACTGGTGAGCTTCATCAGAGCTGTGCCAGTGGAGTGCAGGACTAGTAGTCATTTTTCTGTATCTTTGAAAGTGAAAGAAAAGTGAAAGTCACTCAGTCATGTTCGACTCTTTGCGACTCCATGGACTTCTCCAGGCCAGAATACTAGAGTGGGTAGCTATTCCCTTCTCCAGGGCATCTTCCCAACCTAGGGATTGAACCCAGGTCTCCCATATTGCAGGTCGATTCTTTACAATCTGAGCCATCACAGAACCCCTTTGAAAGACAGATAAAAATATGAAATAACTAATGTATATAATTATTTCAGGTTAACTTGGCTATGACAAGAAAGAGTTTGGGAAGTAGCTAAAAGACAACATGCAATCACAAGTCTTGCTTTGTTTTCACTGTTTTGTTTTCTTATAAGTTGAGAGGCATATATTTAAATACAAGCAGGGAAGAGTCAGTAGTTTGCAAGGAAAAAATGATGGGGAGTTCTAGGAAAATGGTAGATGCTTGAATTAGCTGTCTTAATAAATAATGATCATTTCTATGGTATAATTATGATATGAATTTTTACAACTTAACATTATTTAAGATTTCCTTTATCAGTAGTATGTTAGTTTTTAGATGTCTTCATTCAAGCTTTCAGTCCTTTATGCTAGAAAACTTGGAATTATTTCTAATCTTTCCCTATCTTTATATATATGCAAGATAGTTTACCTTAAAAAATCCAAAATTAGTTCTTATATACATTAGATATCCTTGTTTGAGATAAAGTTAACTAAGTTGTAGAAGCATTTGTTTAGTCTATTCTCCACTTGAACTGGGATACCCTGGTGACATGAGGAGTTAACTCTCATCTCCCAGTATGCACTGGCACAATTAATCTATGTGCTTATGGTTAATCAGTTATTAACGGCAACTGAATCTGAAGACCCAGATGGCAAAGACACACACACTAAATACTGTATTGGATATTGCCTTTTCCTCCGGGAAGTTCCAAAAATCTTATGCAAAAGAAATCCAGATGTGTTTTCTTAAGGAAAATAACCATGCAATAAACTTGTAGGCACTAAAGCTAATCAAGTATATTACTTTTTCACTTTATGGGCAAAAAATGTATGTTAATATTATAACTACAGGATGGATGTACATAACAATAGATAATGTGACAGACTAACTTGAATAAAATTAAGTTGATTAGAAGTTATACAAAAATAGTTAAATCATTGTTAGATATATCAATAACCAAGAACAGAGCAGTTTATTATAAACAAAGCTTTTATGTCAATAGTTTGTAGTACACTCTGCAGATACAAATACAAAAGCACCATCTTTTAGATAAATGAGAAATTTATCTAAAATTCTGTACATATACTGAAAACAAGAAATGTTTCATGTTTTTCTGCATAGTGATTTTTGAACAATGACTAATTTTATCTAACAATCTATAAAAGAAAACAGACACAATGAGTATTTATAGCTAAATTCTTAACATGGGACATTTACAAGAGAGAAGCTATCGGTAAGATTTAGATTCCTTCTTCCAAATTTTGTTAATATCTACTCACACAGGTTAGAATACATTGTATATTCTGCAATTTTTAAATGCAGCCAAAGTTTAAATGAGGACTAATTAAATTTAAAAGCTTTTGCCAGCAAAGGAAATTATTACCAACACAAAAAGACAACCTACTGAATGGTAGAAAATATTTACAAATGCTATGTCCAATAAGGGGTTAATATCCAAGATACACAAACAGCTTACATAACTCAATATAAAAAAATCAAACAACCCAGTCTGTTCAGAAGAACTGAATAGACATTTTTCACAAGAAGGTATACAGATGGCCAATAGGCATGAAAAGATGCTCAACATTGCTAACTGTCAGGGAAATAGAAATCAAAACCACAATGAGATAACACCTCACACCTGTCAGAATGGCTATCATCAAAAAAATCACAAATAAATGTTGATGAGGATCAATCAACATTTGGAGAAAANTAAATCATAGGGGTTTGGAATGCAAAAGTAAGAATTCAAAAGTTACCTAAAGTAACAGACATTACTTTACTGACTAAGGTCCGTCTAGTCAAGGCTATGGTTTTTCCTGTGGTTATGTATGGATGTGAGAGTTGGATTGTGAAGAACGCTGAGTGCCAAAGAATTGATGCTTTTGAACTGTGGTGTGGGAGAAGACTCTTGAGAGTCCCTTGGACTGCAAGGAGATCCAACCAGTCCATTCTGAAGGAGATCAGCCCCGAGATTTCTTTGGAAGGAATGATGCTAAAGCTGAAACTCCAGTACTTTGGCCACTTCATGTGAAGAGTTGACTCATTGGAAAAGACTCTGATACTGGGAGGGATTGGGTGCAGGAGGAGAAGGGGACGACCAAGGATGAGATGGGTGGATGGCATCACTGACTCGACGGACGTGAATCTGAGTGAACTCCGGGAGATAGTGATGGACAGGGAGGTCTTGCGTGCTGCGATTCATGGGGTCGCAAAGAGTAGAACATGACTGAGTAACTGAACTGAACTGAACTGAAAGTAACAGGCAAGTTTGACCTTGGAGTACAAATGAAACAGGACAAAGGCTAACAGAGTTTTGCCAAGAGAACACACTGGTCATAGCAAACACCCACTTCCAACTTCATAAGAGACAGCTCTACACATGCACATCAACAGATGATCAATATCAACATCAGACTGATTATACTCTTTGCAGTCAAATATGGAGAAGTTCTCTAGAGTCAGCAAAAATAAGACATAGAGCTGACTGTGTCTCAGGTCATGAGCTCCTTATTGTAAAATTCAGACATAAACTGAAAAAAGTAGTGAAAACCTCTAGGTCATTCAGGTATGATGTAAATCAAATCTCTTATTATTATACAGGGGAGGTGATGAGTAGATTTTAGCGATTAGATTGGGTAGACATAGTACTTGAAGACTTATTAAAGGATGTTCATAGCATTATACCAGAAGCAGTTACCAAAATCAATCCAAGAAAAATAAATGCAAGAAGGTGAAGTAGTTGTATGAGGAGGTTTAACAAATATTTGAGGGAAAAAAAAAAAAAAGAGAGAGAGAAGTGAAAGGCACGGGAAAAAGGGAAAGATACACCCAACCTAATTCATAGTTCCAGATATCAACAAGGAGAGATAAAAAGGCCTTTTAAAATTAGGAATAAAAATAAAAAATGAAAACAAGAGAATGGAGGACTTCCTGTGGCTCAGACACTAAAGAATCTGCCTGCAATGCAGGAGATGTGGGTTCACTCACTGGGCTGGGAAGATCCTCTGGAGAAGGGAATGACAATCCATCCAGTATTCTCACCTGGAGAATCCCATGGACGGAGAATCCCATGGACAGACAAGCCTGGTGGGCTACAGTCTGTGGGGTTGCAGAATCAGACATGACTGAGGGACTAACATTACAACTATTAGAGATTTCATCAAGAAAACTGGAAATATCAAAGGATCATTTTATGTAAGGATGGGCACAATAAAGGACAGAAACAGTAAGGGGTTAACAGAAGAAGAAGAGATTTAAAAGAAGTGGCAAGAATACACAGAAGAACTATACAAAAAAGATCTTAATGATTCAAGTTAACCACAATGATGTAATCACTTACCTAGAACTGGACATCCTGAAGTGTGAAGTGAAGTGGGCCTTAGGAAGTACTACTACAAGCAAAGTTAGTTAAGGTGATGGAATTTCAGCTGAGCTATTAAAAATCCTAAAAGATGATGATTTTAAAGTACTACATTCAATATGTCAGCATATTTGCAAAACTCAGCAGTGGGCCACCAGACTGAAAAAAGGTCAGTTTCTTTCCACTCCTAAAGAAGAGCAATGCCAAGGTCTGTTCAAATTATCAAACAATTGCACTTATTTCACATGCTATCAAGGTAATGCTCAAAATCCTTCAAGTTAAGCCTCAACGGTATATGAATCAAGAACTTCCAGATGTAGGAGCTGCATTTATAAAAGGAAGAGGAACCAGAGTTCAAATTACCAATATTAGCTGGATCATAGAGAAAGCAAGGGAATTCTAGAAAAGCATCTACTACTGCTTGATTAATTTTGATAAACATTTGACTGTGCATATCACAACAAACTGGAAAATTCTAAAAGAGATGGGGATACCAGACCACCTTACCTATCTTCAGTAATCTGTATGCAGATCAAGAAGCAACAGCTAGCTCTGGACATGAAACAACGGATAGTTCAAAATTAGGAAAGCAGTATGACAAGGCTGTATATTATCACTCTACTTATTTAAATTATATGCAGAGTACATCATGGGAAATGTTGGGCTAGATGAATCACAAGCTGATGATACTTCTCTCATGGAAAAAAATGAAGAGGCACTAAAGGGCCTCTTGATGAGAGTGAAAGGGGACAGTGAAAAAACTGGCTTGAAACTCAACGTTCAAAAACCTATGAAACCAAATGAACCAGTCTTATTCAGTAACTCAAATCATTGAAACAACATACAATTATGATTTAATTAAGAAGTGATATAGTTTACTAGCTATCTGCATGTCTTCTTTGGAGAAATGTCGGTTTAAGTCTTCTGCCCCCTTTTTTATTTTATTTTTTTCCCTGCTGTTGAGTTGCATGAATCACTTGTATGTTTTGGAAATTAATCCTTTGTCAGTTGTTTCATTTGCTACTATTTTCTCCCATTCTAGGTGGTGTCTTTTCACCATCTTTATAGTTTCCTTTGTTGGACAAAAGTTTTTAAGTTTAATTAATTCCCACTTGTTTCTCTTTGGTTTTATTTCCATTACTCTAGGAGGTGGGTCATAGAGGATCTTGCTGTGATTTATGTCATATAATGTTCTGGTTATGCTTTCCTCTAAGAGTTTTCTAGTTTCACATTTAAGTCCTTAATCTATTTTGAGTTTATTTTTTGTATGGTGTTAGGGAGTGTTCTAATTTCATTCATTTTCATGTAGCTGTCTAGTTTCCCCAGCCCCACTTATAGAAGAGACTGTCTTTTCTCCATTGTATATTGTTTCCTCCTTTGTCAAAGATAAGGTATACATAGGCATGTAAGTTTATCTCTGGGCTTTCTATCTTATTCCATTGGCCTATATTTCTGTTTTTGTGCCAGTACAATACTGTTTTGATGACTATAGCTAAAGATGTTCAACATTGATCATTATTAGAGAAATGTAAATCAAAACTACGATGAGATATCATGTCATACCAGTCAGAATGGCCATCATCAAAAATCTACAAACAATAAATACTGGAAAGGTTGTAAGAGAAAAGGAAGCTCTCTTGCATTGTTGGTGGGAATGCAATTGATAACAACATAGAGATTCCTTTTAAAAAACTAGAAATAAATCTATCACATGACCTAGAAATCCCACTACTGGACATATAACCTGAGAAAACCATAATCAAAAAACAGAAATGTAATTCAATGCTCATTGCAGCACTATTTGCAATACCTGGGACATAGAAGCCACTTAGATGTCCATTGACAGATGAATGGATAAAGAAGCTGTGGTACATATATACAATGGGATATTGTACCATAAAAAGANCCATAATCAAAAAACAGAAATGTAATTCAATGCTCATTGCAGCACTATTTGCAATACCTGGGACATAGAAGCCACTTAGATGTCCATTGACAGATGAATGGATAAAGAAGCTGTGGTACATATATACAATGGGATATTGTACCATAAAAAGAAATACATTTGAATCAGTTCTAATGAGGCAGTATGAACCCAGAGCCTATTATACAGAGTGAAGTAAGTCAAAAGAGAAAAACAAATACTGCATATTAACACATATATATGAAATCTAGAAAGATGGTAGTGATAAATCTTTTGCAAGGCAGCAATGGAAATGCAGATCAAGAAAAGACACGTAGGTATAGGGTGAGAGGATGGAGAGGGTAGGATGAATGGAGTAGCCTGGAAACATGCACATTACCATATGTAA
Source organism: Neotragus pygmaeus (assembly GCA_006410875.1). Classification (NCBI taxonomy): domain Eukaryota; kingdom Metazoa; phylum Chordata; class Mammalia; order Artiodactyla; family Bovidae; genus Neotragus; species Neotragus pygmaeus. Next base: position 1,253,741 of record SJYV01018776.1, on the reverse strand, counting down.
AATAGATAGCCAGTGGAAATTTGCTATATGACTCAGGTAGCTCAGACCAGTGCTTTATGACAACCTAGAAGGATGGGTGGGGCGAGAAGTCTGAGGGAGGTCCAAGAAGAAGGGGATATATGTATATCTATGACTAATTCACGTTGATGTACAGCAGAAACAAACACACTATTGTAAAGCAATTATATATCAATTAAAAAGAAATAAATTTTAAAAGTAATATGGCCTAAAGTAAAAATCATTTCATCTTAGTTTTTTGAAATATTTTAATAAAAATTCATCATTCAACATTTTACTTATATGTTCACATTTTGATATCTCAGCTTCTTCAATTCAAAATAATAGGCTTGAACTTCTAGACTGTTAGCATTCTATGATTGCTTATAGTCCAAAATCATAGGACTTTATTTATAAAGGTAGCTTCTAATTGTGCTTGTGAATAATGACAGTAGTTTCTAAGAATTTATTGTTTAACATTTAATATACCATGCGAATATTATTTAATATACCATGGTATATTTAATATACCATGTGAAGATATTATTGTTCAGGCATTTTTAAACATCAAATTCCTTTTCCAATGCCAAAAGTTTCTAAGTTAAAATTTATGAATACTGAGATTGTTCAGTTATTGGAATTTTTGGTAAGGAATGAAATTTTCATATACCAACCCAAGCTTTTTAATAATATGAATTAATATATTTTAGAAGACCTAAGATTTAAGCTCATAGACATGCAAAAATGGGAAATTAAATGTATAAGCAATGAAAGTAGAAAAATCAAGTATAGGAGTGTCTGAACAAAAAAAATTTCCTTTCTTTGATATTTGCTAACTACTTCCCAAGCTCCCAACCACAGAAAAATTTTGCTTAACAACAATGTTTTTGTTATTATTTTATTACAATATGAGCTTTGTACACCAGAAGCAACTGTCTATAGAAATAAATAAGAACTATGTGTCAATACTGTAGATCAAAATACTAAGAGGGCAGGAAGGAAGTGATCATGAGCACCGAGATGACAGGACCACGGTCCAGTTATTAATGCTAGGGGCAAAACTAGACCCAAAGAGGAGGATAAAAGCAGTGGTTAGGCCAATCCAAGTAAGACAGATCTAATTGAAAAGCCTACCATCAATCTGGAAAGGACCTTCCTGTGGTCTTGCAAATAGAGTAGTCTCCATTTCTTCCCAACACAAAGGATTGTGCATGTATCTCTTTCCCTTTCTCTTATTTTCATTCCCTCCTTGTCCTTCCTTATTCTTTAGGTTTCAGGATGAGGAATAGAAGATCTAAAAGATGTAAAAGGATATATAACAGTATATGAGTATCATCTCGCTTCTTTAGTTTTCAATTTACTCTGCACTAACTTCTAATTTAAGCTTTCTTCTCTAATAGGCCAGATCTTAAAATAATGAACTGAATGTGGTAGAAATCCAAGACATTAGGAACTAAAACTTCTCCAAGTTTCTCATGAGGCTGCTTGGAATTCCATTGCATGGTTGTGTCATTCACTCTTTACATCTGGAGTGTGTTTTTTGTTTTTGTTTTCAGTTTATATAAGGTTTCTCTGTCCTCTAACCTTAACTGATTTAGGTAGCATTTGCTATTATGTTTCTATGTAGTTCTAATGTCATAGGGACTTTCTGTTCAAGAATGGACCATTATGTGATAATAGTCTATTAGCTTATTTTTTTTTTTTAAGTAGAATCTGATTGGTACTTCTTAGGTACCTCTGTCCAATCACCTGAGACCTAATTGTGCCTTTAGGTGGTAGTCATGGGAAACAGAGGCAATAATGGGGCTTTTTGACCACTCAGCTAAAATTGTGGGTAAAAAGCAGTTTCTCTGAGAAATACTTAGTCAAGACAATAATTCCATAATCTGTCTATCTAAGAGTTATCTATTTCAAATTCCCATCTCCTTTTATATATTTGTCAGATGGTCATCTAGCCTCTATTTAAACATTTCCTATGATAGGAAGCTCATTATCTTTGAAGTAGCCTTCTGCATTTCACAATATTACAAATCATTCAAAACTTCCAGTTAAGATGAAATCTACCTACCTGTAAATTTGATCTCTATATCCTACTTATGCTTTCTGGGCAGTAAAATATCATTATATTTCAAAATGACAGGATTTTACATATTTTTATGCAAAAATCCTATGTTTTATGCAAAATCCTTGTTTCCCCTAAGAATTTCCTCTCTAAATATTTTTAATTAATTACTTTTAATTGGAGAATAATTACAATATTGTGATGGTCTTGCCATGTATCAACATGAATCAGCCATAGGTATACATGTGTCCCTCCCATCCTGAAATCCCCTCCCACCTCCCTCCCCACCATATCCCTCTGGGCTGTACCAAAGCACCATCATTCTGTGGGTAAAAGTAAAAATACAAGTGCATCCACATTTTATACTGTGCTGTGATTAGTCACTCAGTCATGTCCGACCCTTTTCGACCCCATGGACTGTAGCTCGCCATGTTCCTCTGTCCATGGAGATTCTCCAAGCAAGAATACTGGAGTGGATTGCCATTTCTTACTCCAGGGGATGTTCACAACCCAGGAATCAAATCCAGAACTTCCGAATTGCAGGTGGATTCTTTACTGCCTGAGACACCAGAGAAACCCAAGTATACTGGAGTGGGCATCCTATCCCTTCTCCAGGGGATCATCCTGACCCAGAAGTTGAACCGGGGTCTCTTGCACATGGATTATTTACCAGCTAAGCTACAAGAGAAGTCTACATTTTATACTAAGGATGTTGAAAAACATCCTGACCCAGAAGTTGAACTGGGGTCTCTTGCACATGGATTATTTACCAGTTAAGCTACCAGGGAAACCTACATTTTATACTAAGGATATTGAAAAAAATGTGTAATTTAATTTACTCTTAAATTAGAGAGCTATAGTATGATACACAGAGCTTTGACATATTGATGCCAGAGGCTCTAAGAACAAATCCTGATACAATCACATGAAGACAAGCCATTTAGATAACTTAATCCATTGTAGTGAGTTAAGGAAGTAGATAAGCATGGTTAAATGACTTGTTCAATATCTACTGAATTGTAAGAAAATGGTAAAGGAAGATGACACAATGTCTAAGATAATGTCCAGTCTCCTTAACCTCTCCTATAAAAATCTTCATAACTGAGATTACTCTTTTCCTTACTTTTCTCTCAAATTCCATCTTTGCCTTCTCCTTTCCCTACCTATTCTCTACAGCCCAACCACAGTACATTTCTCTAAGATCTTGTCATGGACCATACCCTACCTTGTTGCTGAGTCATCACACAACTCAGCCTTTTTCTGGAATATTTCTCCCTCAAATCTTCATTTGAATAAATTGCATTGATACTTCAGTTCCCCATATCTCTGCCCTCAGGAAGTCTTCTCTGAGTGTCTGAAACCCAGTTCAGTGTCTCTGCTATGCCCTTTCTTAACATCCCATGGTTTCTTCGTTGAAGTACAAATCTATCTCTTGCTTATTTCCTTGTCTATTGTCTTCATAAACTTCAAACTTAGTGAGAGCTGATATCCATTTATTTTGTATACCAAGGAGCTAGTTATAGTGATCAACATATAATAGGCATTCAAAAGTATCTGTTAAATAAAAAAATACATAAGTAAATTAAAATTTTGAAGAGCTAGAAGACATGCATCCTTCTTGAAAGATTTTAATTTGTCTTGTGTATGTGTATGTGTGTGCATGTTGGATAGGACTTTCACTCCTAAGCAAAGTTATATGTATTGTAAGTCCACATAACAAGATAAATTTGAGAGCACTATATAATAAGTGGTATATTGTGCAAATGAGTGGTTTATCAGGTGGGAAGTGTACAATTGTGAAAAGAAAAAAAATTATAGCTCATTTGTTCAAGATTCCTTAATATTTAGACTTACATCTGTTTCTGAAATCTGAGCATCTTCACACAGTCACTTTTTCAGTAAAATTTCCAGAGCAGGGAACAGATGACTCATAGGGTCCTACAAGTATTATGACTATCTCTATGCTATCCCTGAGGTATTTGTCTTCTCCAGCTGTAATACAAACAAAACTAAGCAGTGCTCTCCTTATGGGTCCCCTTGCCTCACTTCCCACTGTCAAAGTAGGAGGTCGTACAAGAAGTCCTTGCTTTTACCCACTGGCCAAAGAAGTATGAAAGAGTCCCTGAGTTACTTTAATTTCTAATTTCTGGACATTCTGCTCAACACAGAAAGGAAACATTCAAGTGTTTTCCTGCAGACACCTCTCTCAAAGGAAAAAGGAAAAAAAAAATTTTTTTTTTTATTTTTCCCAACATTATACACGACTCAATGCTAGAAGTCCTGCAATGAATAAATTTCCCGCAAGCATCTGGGTCTCTACTTGAAGACAGCCATTATTCAAAGTGTTTTGATGTATTAAGAAGAAGAACAGATGACAAAAGTTGTATGATTAAGTTTATTTTCTTAGAATTTAAAATTGCATCATTTTTGAAATCAAATACCTCAAGCAAACAGTACTGCCAGGCTAACTTTGGGAAAGTAAAATGTTAGAAAACAGTGTGCCTATGGATCCTAGATTTTGTTGTTCAGTCATTAAATCATGTTTGACTCTTTGCACCTCCATGAACTGCAGCACTTACCTGTCCTTCAATATCTCCCCGAGTTTCCTCAAACTCATATACACTGAGTCACTGATGTCATCTAACCACCTCATCCTCTTTTGCCTCCTGCTCCACTTGTCCTCAATCATTCCCTGAATAAGGGTCTTTTACAATGAGTCGGCCTTTCTCACATGTGGCTAAAGTATTGGAGCTTCAGTTTCAACGTCAGCTTCAGTCCTTAAAATGAATATTCAGGGTTGATTTCTTCAGGATTGACTGGTGTAATCTCCTTGCTGTCCAAGGACTGTCAAGAGTCTTCTCCAGCACTAGTTTCAAAGCATCAATTCTTTGGTGTTCAGCCTTCTCTATGGTCTCTATGGTCCAATTCTCACATCCATACACAACTACTGATAAAACATAGCTTTGACTATATGGACCTTTTTCAGCAAAGTGATGCCTCTGCTTTTTAATATACATCTAGGTTGGTCATAGCTTTTCTTCCAAGGAGCAAGCATCTTTTAATTTCATGGCTGAAGACACCATCTGCAATGATTTTGGAGCCCAATAAAACAAAATCTATCACTATTTCCAATTTTTCCCCACATATTTGCCATGAAATGATGGGATCAGATGCCATGATCTTCATTTTATGAATGTTCAGATTTAAGCCAGCATCTTCACTCTCTTCTTTCACCTTCATTAGGAGGCTCTATTTCAAATCCTAGAAGATGATGCTATAAAAGTGCTGCACTCAATATGCCAGTAAGTTTGGAAACACAGCAGTAGCCACAGGACTGGAAAAGGTCAGTTTTCTTTCCAATCCCAAAGAAAGAGAATGCTAAAGACTGTTCAAGCTACTGCACAATTGCACTCATTTCACATGGTAGCAGTAGCAAAGCAATGGTAAAAATTATCCAATTGAGGCATCAACAGTACATGAACTACAAATTTCCAGATGTTCAAGCTGGATTTAGAAAAGGCAGAGGAACCAGACATCAGATTGCCAACATCTGTTTGATCATTGAAAACTCAAAAGAGTTCCAGAAAAACATCTACTTCTGCTTTAATTATGCCATAGCCTTTGACTGTGTGAATCACAACAAACTGGAAAATTCTGAAAGTGATAGGAATACCAGACCACTTGACCTGCCTCCTGAGAAATCTGTATGTAGGTCAAGAAGCAACAGTTAGAACTGGATATGGAACAACAGACTGGTTCCAAANCATAGCCTTTGACTGTGTGAATCACAACAAACTGGAAAATTCTGAAAGTGATAGGAATACCAGACCACTTGACCTGCCTCCTGAGAAATCTGTATGTAGGTCAAGAAGCAACAGTTAGAACTGGATATGGAACAACAGACTGGTTCCAAATCGGAAAATGAGTATATAAAGGTTATATACTGTCACCTTGCTTCTTTAACTTATATGCAGAATACATCATGTGAAATGCCAGGTTGGATGAAGCATAAGCTGGATTCAGGATTGCTCAGAGAAATATCAATAACCTCAGATACCCAGATGACACCACCCTTATGGCACTCTTGATGAAAGTGAAAGATGAGATGAAAAAGTTTTTTTAAAACTCAACATTCACAAAACTAAAATTATGGCAACCAGTCCCTTCAATTCATGGCAAATAGATAGAAAACAATGGAAATAATTAGACTTTATTTTGGGGGGCTCCAAAGTCACTGCAGATGGTGACTACAGCCATGAAATTAAAAGATGCTTGCTCCTTGCAAGAAAAGATATGACTAACATATTAAAAAGCAGAGACATTACTTTGCCAACAAAGGAACATCTAGTCAAAGCTATGGTTTTTCCAGTAGTCATGCATGGATATGAGAGTTGGATTATAAAGAAAGCTGAGTGCTAAAGAATTGATGCTTTTGAGTTCAAAATTGATGCTTTTGTGGCATCGGAGAAGAATCTTGAGAGACCCCTGGACAGTAAGATCAAACCAGTCAATTCTGAAGGAAATCAGTACTGAATATTCATTGGAAGGACTGATGCTGAAACTGAAACTCCAATACTTTGGCCATCTGATGTGAAGAATTGATTCATTGGAAAAGACCCTGATGCTGGAAAAGATTGAAGGCAGGAGGAGAAGCAGACAACAGAGGACGAGATGGTAGGATGGCATTACTGATGTAATGGACATGAGTTTGAGAAGATCTAAGAGTTGGTGATGGACAGGCAAGCTTGGCGTGCTGCAGTCCATGGGGTTGCAATGTGTCTGACAGGACTGAGCAACTGAAGTAAAGAGGTTCTTTAGTTCCTCTTCGCTTTCAGCCATTAAAGTGGTACCATGTGCATATTTTAGGTTGTTGATATTTTTCCAGATATCTTCATTCCAGTTTGTGAGTCATCCAGCCTAGCATTTTTCAGGGTGTATGCTGCATATAAGTTAAATAAGCAGGGTACCAATATATAGCCATGATGTACTCCTTTCCTAATTTTGAACCAGTCCGTTGTTTCATGTCTGGTTCTAACTATTGCTTCTTGATCTGAATATAGGTTTCTCAGGAGAGGTAAAATGGTCTTGTATCCTCATCTCTTCAAGAATTTCCCACAGTTTGTTGTGATCACAAAATGAAAGACTTTAGTGCAGTCAATGAAGTAGATATAGTGTTTTGTTGGTTGATTGTTTTTGTTGTTGTTGTTGTTGTTGTTTTTTAATTCCCATGCTTTTTCTATGATTCAGCAGGTGTTGGCAATTTGATCTCTGGTTCCTCTGTCTTTTCTAAATCCAGCGTGTTCCTCTCTACATTTTGGGTTCACTGTTCACATACTGGGAAAGCCTAGCTTGAAGGATTCTGTGCATAATCTTTCTAGCAGGTGAAAGGAGCACAATTGCCGAGTAATTTGAATATTCTTTGGCATTGCCGTTTTTTGAGATTGGAATGAAAACTGACTTTTTGCAGTCCTGTGGCCACTGCTGAGTTTTCTAAATCTGCTAGCATATGGAGTGCCACACTTTAACATCATCTTTTAGAATTTTCAATAGCTCAGTTGGAATTCCATCACCAGCACTAGCTTTGTTTATAGTAATGCTTCCTAAGTCCCACTTGACTTTGCACTCCAGAATGTCTTGCTCTGCATGAGAAGCCACACTATCTTGATTATCCTGGTCATTAAATCCCTTCCTATATAGTTCTTTTGTGTATTCTTGCCACCTCTTCTTAATCCTTTCTGCTTCTGTTAGGTCCTTGCTGTTCCTGTCCTTTATTATGCTTACCTTTGAATTAAATATTCCTTTTGTGTATCTAATTTTCTTGAAGAGATCTCTAGTCTTTCCCATTCTATTGTTTTCATTTATTTCTTTGGTTCCACCTTGATAACTGACCCTTCAATTACTGGAATTATTATTCTTAGCCCTCAAAATCTAGAGTTCAATATTTTCCTCTTTTTAAACACCTTCTCAGAACCTCCAAAGCAGCCGATGGGATAGACAGAGCAAGATTTCTTTCTCTGGGATGTCACAACTTGAGGTGACCTTAGCAGTACATGGACCACTGATTTTCTGAGAGGAGTACCCATGGGGTCAGACTGCATTTGATATTCCAACATGACCAAACATATCAGCTTTCTCTTCTACCATCATCCTTGCATTCTTACTTCCAGATAATCTTTCATTTTTGTCCGTATTCAAAAATTGTTTTCCTACATCACTTGCTCATCCAGGTTTGCCCACATGGTGATTCTCACCTCTTAGCAAATAGTCTATGGGGCTTTCAATTCTCTTCATTACTATTCTCTAAAGGACCACTGCCACTTGCTTTTGCTTATCAAACATTTACCTCTTTTCCCCTCTGATAAGAAAACACATTTCCTTTCTCACATATTGCTCTTTTACAATCTTAACCTTTATTGAGTCTTTCTGTCAGTATTACCAGGAGAAGGAAATGGCAACCCACTCCAGTATTCTTGCCTGGAGAATCCTGTGTACAGAGGAGCCTGGAGGGCTGCTGCCTATAGGGTCACATAGAGTTGGACACAACTGAAGGATTTTAACATGCATGCATGTATTGGAGAAGGAAATGGCAATGCACTCCAGTATTCTTGCCTGGAGAATCCCAGGGACAGAGGAGCCTGGTGGGCTNGGCTGCTGCCTATAGGGTCACATAGAGTTGGACACAACTGAAGGATTTTAACATGCATGCATGTATTGGAGAAGGAAATGGCAATGCACTCCAGTATTCTTGCCTGGAGAATCCCAGGGACAGAGGAGCCTGGTGGGCTACCGTCTATGGGGTCACACAGAGTCAGACATGACTGAAACGACTTAGCAGCAGCAGTCAGTATTACCATTTTTTTTTTTCCTGGAATATTTGGGTGACTAGTGTCTGAATTAGAGAGTGTTCAAAAAGAACTTCTAACTTCATTTTGGAAAATATTGAGAGATGGGAATACCAGACCCACTTTATATGCCTCTTGAGAAACTTGAATGCAGGTCAAGAAGCAACAGTTAGAGCTGGACATGGAACAACAGACCAGTTCAAAATTGGGAAAGGAGCACATCAAGACTGTTCATTGTTATCCTGCTTATTTAATTTATATGCAAAATACATCACGTGAAATGCCAAGTTTGATGAAGCATAAGTTGGCATCAAGATCACCAGGAGAAATACCAATAATCTCAGATATGCAGATGACACCACCCTTATGACAGAAAGCTAAGAGGAACTAAAGAGCCTCTTGATGAAAGAGGAGAGTAAAAAAGCTGGTTTAAAATTCAACATTCAGAAAACTAAGATCATGGCATCCAGTTCCATCACTTCATGGCAAATAGGTAGGGAAACAATGGAAACAATGAGACTTTATTTTCTTGGGCTCCAAATTCACTGTGAATGGTAACTGCAGCCGTGAAACTAAAAGAAGCTTGCTCCTTGGAAGAAAAGCTATGACCAATCTAGACAAAATATTAGAAAGCAGAGAATTACTTTGCCAACAAAAGTCCATCTAGTCAAAGCTATGGTTTTTCCAGTAGTCATGTATGGATGTGAGNGAAGCTTGCTCCTTGGAAGAAAAGCTATGACCAATCTAGACAAAATATTAGAAAGCAGAGAATTACTTTGCCAACAAAAGTCCATCTAGTCAAAGCTATGGTTTTTCCAGTAGTCATGTATGGATGTGAGAGTTGGACCATACAGAAGGCTGAGAATCAAATAACTGATGTTTTTGAACTGTGGTGTTGGAGAAGACTCTTGAGAATCCCTTGGACTGCACGGAGATCCAACCAGTTAACCCCAAAGGAAATCAACCCTGAATATTCATTGGAAGGACTGATGCTGAAGCCAAAGCTCCCATACTTTGGACACCTGATGTGAAGAACCAACTCATTAGAAATGACCCTGATGCTGGGAAAGATTGAAGTCATGAGGAAAAGGGAACAGAGGATGAGATGGTTGGATGGCATTACCAACTCAATGGACATGAGTTTGAACAAGATCTGGGAGATGGTGAAAGACAGGGAAGCCTGCCATGATGCAGTCCACGAGGTTGTAAAGAGTCAGACACAACCGAGTGACTGAACAAGTTCATTGAGAAACAAAGCCCCTCCTCTGTGCAAGACATCACTATTTCCCGAGTTGATTCATATCATTTTTGAGCAAAGCTACAGTTGTTCATTCTGGAGGCTTTGGGGTTTCATTGAAAACCATATATATACATTTTTCATATGAAAATTTTTAAATATATTCTTACACATAAAATACCTTGAACTTTTCTCTTCTAAATGCCACAAATTTCAAATCTATCCTATTCTTGTAATCAGGAAAATCATCTAAAATGTTGCTAAGGAAGCAACTTAAAAGCAGAATGAAACAGAGATCTATTCTTTCCCAAATTCCCTTTATTATTTGTTCATCTTAACTCCTTTCATTTCAAGCTTTCTGAGGACAATCTTAGGTAAGAGACCTTTTGCAGTTAACATTAATCTCACTATGCCCCACCTCCCTTTGCTATTCGTCTGTTGAATAATCACCTGCATCACACATTTGTGTTGTTTGGTTGCTCAGTCTTGTCCATCTCTTTGTGACCCCATGGACTGTAGCACTCCAGGCTTCCCTGACCTTCACTATTTCCCTGAGTTTGCTCAAACTTATGTGCATTGGATCAGTGATGCCATCAAAACTTCTTAAACTCCGCCCCCTTCTTCTATTCCTGCCTTCAACTGTTACTAGCATCAGGATCTTTTCCAATGAGTTGGTCATTTGTATCAAGTGGCCAAACTGTTAGAGCTTCAGCTTCACTATCAGTCCTTCCAATGAATATTCAGGATTGATTTCCTTTCAGATTGACTGGTTTGAGCTCCTTGCTGTCTAAGGGACTCTTAAGAGTGTTATCCAACACCACAGTTCAAAAGGATCAATTCTTTGATGCTCAAATTTATTTATGGTCCAATTCTCACATTCATACATGACTACTGAAAAAAACATACCTTTGAATATCTGGACCTTTGTCAGAAAATTAATGTCTCTACTTTTTAATATGCTGTCTATGTTTGTCATAGCTTTTCTTCCAATGAGCAAGTGTCTTTTAATTTTATGACTGCAGCCACAATCCACAGTGATTTTGGAGCCCAAGAAAGTAAAGTCTCTCACTGTTTACATTGTTTCTCCATCTATTTGCCATGAAGTGATGGGACCAGATGCCATGATCACACATTTGTGAGACACTTCCATTTCTGTGGGAACCAAATACAATCTTTTGGAAGGTCATCATCTCCTTGGACCATTAGCCTCTGAATTTCCTTTCTTTGCTACATCTCAGGGACTAAATACTGAAATCATTGATGGATGATGGGTAATGGCAAGAAAAGAATAGTAAATCAGAAAGAAAAAAAAGGTAATAACAATTTGAAACCACCATAAGCACAATGCATCTCTGCTAGGACATGTATATTATAAACTGTTTTTGTTGAGAATATACTATTTTGTATTTTAGCAAGCACTCAGATGGTAAAATGTCTGCCTCCAATGCAGGAGACCTGGGTTCAATCCCTGGGTTGGGAAGATCTCCTGGAGAAGGAAATTGCAATCCACTCCAGTATTCTTGCCTGGAAAATCCTATGGACGGAGAAGCCTTGTACGCTACAGTCCGTGGGGTCGCATGGACTGAGGATTTCACTTTCACTTTCAAGAAAAATTAAGCCCACATGGCCATGAGAGGGAAATCTAATGGAAAACAAAGATTCAGCATTTATGTTTTAGGAGTTGGGCTGAATATTGAGGCAAAAGGGGGATTCTTGTCTGGGAACTGGAGGAGGTTATATCTAACTTATTCTGCTGGTGCATATGCACTGTCACGTCTGACTCTTTGTGACCCCATAGACTCTAGCCTGCCGGGCTCCTCTGTCAGTGGAATCTTCCAGGTAAGAATACTGGATGGGTTAAACCAGTCAATTAGCATATCTGAGTTTTTGCTTTAACCCAGGTGGAGACATTTCCATTTCTGTGGAAGCCAAATAGTTGACTCAAATGTTGTGGTTTGAGAGGTCACCACCTCATTATCTGAGGATACATCCCCCTTAGTATGTGACATTTCAAAGTGAGTTTTTTTATGCTAGTTCCCAACTTTTTATCATGTATATCATTGCTATTTTGTTACAATTTTAATTCTTCAGCATGAGTGTAGCTTAATTTTATTTAATATTGGCTTTTTGTTGTGTCCAAATTCCCTCAAACTATACCAAAATGATCAGTAGTTCTTAATTTGGGGAATATTGAACTTGCTCTGTAGAGGAAATATGAACTAGGACTACCAATATTTTAACATTCAATCTCGAATCCACCATTTTCATATAATATTTATTTGTGTTTATAATGTTAAAATATTATTATAAGGGACTCATTCATGAAGTAAAAGGAATGTGACTACGATGTTAATGTAACCTTAGACATCTGATTGAGTCAAGATCAAGGTGATGTGGTGGGAAAAATCCATTTCCAAGAATTCAACGTTTGGAGTTGATCCTACCTTCTCTCCAGAGTGACACAGTATCCCATGCCAATTCATTTAACCATTCTGAACCTCATTTCCTTTTTATGAATAATAAGAAGCCTCATATATGCACTGGTGAGGTTTCTTCTACCTCTGAAATTATGTGATTATATAGGGTTTTTTTTTTTAATTTAAGAGATTTCACATTAATTTTCTTATATGACAAATGAGCTCATAATCTTCAGAAGTTTGGTGAGGATGGCCTTTTAATATCAATTTTCATAAATAATTTAATTAAAGTTCAATCAACACTGTTGACTTTCTCAGGTCACATAACTAGCTTAACATATTGATCACATTTAAGATGGAGATGTCTGGATTTTCTAGGAATAAGTACACAAAATGCTGATCTTGACAACAAGGTACCCTTGGCAACTAATTTAGCTTTTTCAATTATTGCTTCATCTTTTGTTTATTTTTCATCTGAAAAATCATGATGATACTATCACTCTGACTATTTTACCACATTAATGTTAGATTCAAATGAGCTGATGAATAGGAAAGAATTTTGAAAGCTGTAAAACATTATTCAAATATATTAACCAGACTACATACTGATGTTGAAAACACTAACATCATTTTTAACTGAGCTGTTTTATTTGACTCTGTAAATTCATCATCATAACTGTATAATTGCACATTCTTGCTTTTTTTCTGCTGTATAGAAAAAGCAGGCAATATATAAATGTTATATATTTTGAGTAAGTGTCACAAAGTTTTTTGATAAAGTCAAAACTCTAATTTATTACTTCATTCAGCATGTATTTATTGAGTACCCATTATCTGCCAGGAACTATTTGGGGGTATTAAGAATACAGAAGTTAAAACACAGGCAAGTTCTTGATATTACAAAATGTACAGTTAGTGAGAGAAGAAAATGTAGATATATCCTTGCCAGTGAAGGCCAGAGAGATGTGGTTAAATTACAGCTTTACACAGTAACTTTGGAAAGTCCTTGTGTGGGGTGTGTGGGATAAGGCAAGGGGGGACAAAGTGATTTTTGTCATGCATTTTTATGATGATAACAGTTTAATAGAAGGCTGAAAATTTACTGCAGGAATTGATAGAAAATAATGACTCTGCAATTTTTTTGATGATTTGAATGTGGAAGTACAGAAATTATATTGGATGGCAGAACTGGGATCCATGGAACCTGAATATATGAGCCGAATATAATGATGCAAAATTTAACAGGTCTAATATTAAACCTAAAAGTTTCAGTCAGTAACCAGCTATAAGAATCTACATATAGTTAAATATATGGTAGAATAATATGAAATATTGAGAAAAAATAAAAATATTTATTAAGAATGATTAAAACTCTAAATTAGAGCCAACAAAGTAACATCTCTAAAATCATAAATTAGTAAAGTTGAGATTACTATCCGTATAACATTAAATAAAGGATAATAATCCCATTTTATTCTTTACTTCTCAGACTTCAATTTGCATACTTCATATAATTCTTAGGCCTAAATTTTAAGAGGAATAGGTTGAACTTGCTCAAATGGTGGATGCTATAAGGAACTTGTGACAGAATATCCAAGTAAAGGAATTGATGAAGTATAGCTTGGAAAAAAGAATACTGACTGTATTATGGTATGAATATTAGTTTCTTTCAAATAACTGATAATGGTTCTCTTATTCTGTTTGATCACCAGAAGCCTGATGGACCTTTAAAAAAAATTGATTTAGCTCCACACAAGGAACTCTGTCAAAGATACTTTAATTAGATTTCATTTGGAGGCAGGATTTTTCTTTCCCTAGTGGTCACTGAGTATATGGTAAATGGGGTTTGAACATTGAAAAGTACTGAAAAAAGCACTGAAAATGTGGCTTCAAAAAATCACTAAAGTCCAAACCAATCTTTGCTATTTGTCATTTCTTCATCAGATATAGGTTAATTTTAATCTTCAAAACAAAACTTTTCAGGCAGAAAGTGAAACCTCAGAAATCTCCAACATGATATGAAAATGTGTTATCAAAAACTTATGTCTATGATCTCCCAAGAGGAAATGATTTTCATTTCTATCATCAACCTTTAATGTTTTATACTAAAACCAAAGATACGTATGCATCATAATAGCTCAGCAATGCTGATATTGATGTCTTTTTTAAACAAAATATTCCTAAAGTAAATTTGCTTTGTTCCTGATGAAATATACCAGTGTGAAAGGTCATCACTGTAGTATCGTTTTCTGGATGGTACAAATTTCACTTGTAACCCCTGCTTCAATCACCTAGTGACACTGTTTTTTCATTTCTGTCCCAGCAAGCCTGGCTTTCTGTAGGGCAATGGTTGGGTAGTACAACAGCTGATCTCAGCTCTCAGAGGGTTCATGCTGAGCAGCTGGTTGGATTTTGCTTTAAACTTCTTTGCATAGAGCTGCTGTGTACAGCTGTTTACCCCATCAAGCTTATCTCCTAAACACAGCACAATATAATTTATTTTTATAGGGAATTCTTCATAATAGGGGATCACAAATGGTTTCTCAGGGAGAGTCAATCATAGAATAAAGAGGAACAGAAGGATTGAAGGAGAGTTGTAAAGTGAGAAAGTGACACATGAGAGAATTCCAGCAGGCCAGAGGAAAGACTGCAGGGAAAAAAATAGGAAAACTGGTGGATGGTGGTGGAAGCAAGTGAGTCAAGGTGACAGGGACCCAGGCATCAGAGGAGGGAAGGCAACGGGTAACACCTGTGAAAAAGTTTTAGCTCTGTATTTTTACTGGAAACGTTATGGCTTCATTGACAAGCACTACATGTAGAATAAAAGCCAAGTTTCTAGATAATTGACAATGTTTCAGTTATGAAACGTATTTTATCATGTAAGTTTAAAGAACACTGACCTAAGGATCATCTGGATTATTCGTTAAAAATACAGATTCTGGTTCTCATTTCAAACTGCTACAGTGAAATTGCTCAAATGAAGGCCCAGAAAATTGTGTGTTAAACAATTATTCTGTGAGTAGTCCAATTTCAGAAATAGTAATTGAAGAATACATTTGTTTGTAAGCAGAAGAATAGCTAATTGACAATATCTCAATCCCTAAAGCAATTATTTTTCTTATCCAAGGAGTCTAGAAGTCATTGGCCACTTACATTAATCCTGTAGTATAGAAGTGGCATCAGGGACCCAGGTACAAGCAACCTTTCCACACCACCCACCCATCCTACGCTAAGGTTTTTGTCTCATATAATTTTACTCACATGTTATCATAATATGGCTACCTCAATCCAGACATGGAGTACTCATTAAAGACAGGCGGAAAAAGAATAAAGCATGGAATCTGCTCCCTTTTCTCAGGAAGGCTAACCCAAGACCCTTGCCAGTAGCATTGCACTTAGGTCCTTTGGTCAACACAGTGATATGGAACCAGTACTAAATTAAGTGGAAGACAAGAAAGCAAATATTGAACTCTCTCTTGTTCAGTGAGCAAAGGGAAAGGAAATTGGGAGCAATGTTGAGTCAGTCAACCTACAATGTCCACTACTTTGATTTATGAATGAAGAACCCCAGGCTTACTAGATGATATGATTTTTCTTTCAGCACAGAAAGGATGAAAATTTTACTCCATCTGCTCCTACTTCAGTAAACTGACCTCTGAGCTACCTTGATTCTATATTTGTTCTATAAGGTTTTCAATAGTACCTTCTAAGATCTGAGTTTTCCTGATTCTTATTAAATATTTTAGTTCCAAGTCACAAGTTTGTGAATACACTGTAGCTATTGACAGCAGAGACTCCTGAATTAATGCCTAATTAATTAAATCACAAGCTTAGGATTAAGAATTGGATGTTTTTAACTCATGACTGTGAGCTTTTATAACCTTTGGATGAGCTAGCACTATGAAAATTTTTTGCACAGAGAAGACAGAACCAAACAACCTCTATTTTGCTTCCATTATTGTCAACAGAAAGAATTATCTTAACACTATAAAGATTAGAATAGACTTGATTAAGAGGAAGTTAAAACCTCAGAACAAAGGTACAAGACCAAGTGAATTACATCATAGGGAAACAAAAGAATCTGAAAGCAATCAACATTAGTAATTGAGGAGGGCATCACAGAGAATTAATAAGGATGGTAAAAGAAATGGGAAAATATTCCATTAAATAAAAGTTTTCCATAGTTTAGTATCTTTCATTCTGCTCATTGATAGTTTTGAAATACCTGTATGTCCATGGTAAATTATTAAAACATGGTGTAAAAAGGTTTTGAAAAAAAATAATAATGATTATAAGAAACTTCGAGTTCTCTGTGAAGACATTACATTCTTCAAGAAGGCCTTTGTTATAGGATTTATTATATGATTGGAGAAGACTGAGCTAAAGGTAAATCATGGAAGTACACATCAGAGCAAAACAGTTTCATAGCTGTTTTATTTTCTTTTTAAAAATGATAACTTAAATGTTCATATTCCAAGGAATTTCAATTTTTTTAAAAAATGTCATCTGTTTTCCATCTGTACATAAAGTGACAAAACTAAACTTATCTTTAACTCATAAGTTTAATAATGTGCAATGCTATTGTTCTAAATGCTGTGCTATGGTTAGTCTCTCAGTCATGTCTGACTCTTTGCAACCTTATGATTGTAGCCCGCCAGACTCCTCTGACCGTGGGGATTCTCTAGGCAAGAATACTGGAGTGGGTTGCCATGCACTCCTCCAGGGAATTATCCCAACCCAAGGATCAAACCCAGGTCTCTCATTGGATTCTTTACCATGCAAGCCACCAGTGAAACCCATAGTTTAGTTTAAATACTAATTTAAAAGCAGGGCTAATAGAAGGGTTTCCTTTTTTTTTTTTTATCCCCCTAATATATCTCACAGGTGAACTCTAGCTTTTAGAATAATTGTAAAGCTTGAGCAGTGAGGGAGCAGATGTGCCATAAAATAGGCCACTGTTGTGTCTTCTTTAGGATATTTTAAATCACTTCTCATTTAACTTTTTCCTAAAATGTGTTATGCTTATTCAAAGGGCAAAAGATATTTGAAAGAATTCATTGCATTGTTTTTGAGAATGTTTTCTTAATAGTATGTGTTTAGATAGATTGTTTAAGAGAAGGCAATGGCAACCCACTCCAGTACTCTTGCCTGGAAAATCCCATGGACAGAGGAACTTGGTAGGCTGCAGTCCATGGGGTCGCAAAGATCGGACATGACAGCCATTTCACTTTCACTTTTTACTTTCATGCAACTCACTCCAGTGTCCTTGCCTGGAGAATCCCAGGGATGAGGGAACCTGGTGGGCTGCCATCTTTGGGGTCGCACAGAGTTGGACGCGACTGAAGCAACTTAGCAGCAGCAGCAGATAGATTGTTCGTTTTGCTTGTTTCAGTTGCTAAGTTGTGTCCAACTCTTCTGTGACCCCATGGACTGTAGCCCACCAGGCTCTATTTAAGGGATTTTCCAGGCAAGAATATTGAAGTTTTTTCCAGTATTTTCCAGAATACTTCTCCAGCATAATATCCCAACCCAGGGGTTAGACCCATGACTCCTGCACTGGCACACAGGATATTTACCACTGAGCCACCAGGGAAGGCCTTTAGATAGATTATGGGGAATTAAATCAAATATTCACTGTGACAGGAGTTTGTCTTTACAAAAATACAAAAAAGTCTGAAATCTACATATACCATTTCACAGTTAGGAAAAAGTCTAATTTTAAATTATTTGATTTTTATTTTGATATAAATTTACTGCATATATATGTTTTCTCTCTATTCTGAGTGTATATAAATTGTATGGATAAATACATATAGAAAAGCTAGTGAGTTTGAAAGAGGTATATAGATAACATTTGCTCAATTTCAGCTGGCGTATCCTTAAAACAATCAAGTAACTATTAATTATTTAGGTGAATAACATTAATGGGGCTTCCCTGGTAGCTCAGTTGCCTGCAATTCAGGAGACCCTGGTTCAATTCCTAGGTCGGGAAGATCCGCTGAAGAAGGGGTAGGCTACCCACCCCAGTATTCTTGGGCTTCCCTCATGGCTCAGCTGGTAAAGAGTCCACCTGCAATATGCAAGACCTGGGTTCGATTCCTGGGTTGGGAAGATCTCTTGGAAAAGGGAATGGCTACTCACATTTTAAATGCTTTGTTCTTTTTTAGTTTAAACTTTGTTTCACAGGAAGCAGTGATTTTAATACCCTTTATAAAAATTAAATCATCTTTATGCATATTAAAAAGCAGAGACTTACTTTGCCAACAAAAATACATCTAGTCAAATCTATGGTCTTTCCAGTAGTCATGTACAGATGTAAAATTTGGACCATAAAAATGGCTGAGCACCAAAGAACTGATCTTTCAAAGGGAGTTGCTGGGAGGGCGGGAAGATGGCGGAGGAATAAGACAGGAGACCACTTTCTCCCACACAATTTCATCAAAAGGACAATCCAACGCTGAGTAAATTCCACAAAACAANTACTATTAACTAAATTGATTAAATTTAAAGAATTTTTAAGGTAGTAACATTTCATACTTCTGTGGCCCTTATATCTTATGGTACTACAAGCATATTATATATATATATATATATATATATATATATATACATACATATGTATATATATGTTTGGACTATATATCCTTGACTCTATCTTATACTCAATAGTTTGTGCCTCCCACCACTCCACACCTATATTGTCCCTCCCCTTCCTCCCCACTGATATCCACTAGTTTTTTGCCTCCTCAGGATACATTGTACAGATAGGGCCAATTGGATTTATTAGTGGATTGTATGTAGTATTTAAGAGAAGGTCAACACTGATCTTTTTTGGTATAAAAAGTTGAAGAATGGAAATAACATTTTTGTATATTTTCATTTTGATGTTTACTGCTGCTGCTGCTGCTAAGTCGCTTTATNGGGCCAATTGGATTTATTAGTGGATTGTATGTAGTATTTAAGAGAAGGTCAACACTGATCTTTTTTGGTATAAAAAGTTGAAGAATGGAAATAACATTTTTGTATATTTTCATTTTGATGTTTACTGCTGCTGCTGCTGCTAAGTCGCTTTATTTGTGTCCAATTCTGTGCGACCCCATAGACGGCAGCCCACCAGGCTCCCCAGTCCCTGGGATTCTCCAGGCAAGAACACTGGAGTGGGTTGCCATTTCCTTCTCCAATGCAAGAAAATGAAAAGTGAAAGTGAAGTCGCTCAGTCGTGTCTGACTCTTAGCGACCCCATGAACTTCAGCCTACCAGGCTCCTCTGTCCATGGGATTTTCCAGGCAAGAGTACTGGAGTGGGTTGCCACTGCCTTCTCCGTTGATGTTTACTAGGTATCTCAAACTTAACATACTCAAAATCTAATTCCTGATTGCTCCCTATCCCATCCAAAAACCTCCTTCTCCCACATTTCTTCATCTCAGTTTTAGTATTTTTGACTGTATTGCATGAAAACTTGCTAAGGATTAGACTGATTCTGACTGTGTTAACTTTAACTAAAGCAGGATACCCTAAATAAGATATATGTGTGTGGTAATTAAAAAGACAAAACAAAACACTTGGAGTATACAGAAAAACTCAGGAAAGGAAACATAACAGTATGAATTCACGTTCCAAAGTCTAATTTCACTTGTGTTTTTTATATATTTTCTTCTACTCTTCAGCAGTGAATGCAGGACTAATGAGTTTATCCTATCAATACTCTTTCATCATTTGCTTATGTCTTCTCTATTTATTCTTATTTTTACAATAATTTTAATAGAGAAAAGCCTTTTGGGAATCCAGAGAGTTAGATGTTGAGTAAGAACATCTGTGCTCCAGTCCTATTTTTGTTTGTTGACGGGGTGGCAAGCAGGGGTGATCTTGCTTGTATTTATATAAAAAACAGTGGGGCCCAGTGTCCATGGGGCTGCAAAGAATTGGACATGGCTGAGCAACTGAACAACCAATGTTGTAAATATTGCCCTAAATAGAAAATATAGATTATGATCTATACGAGTGAGAACAGAAGATAGAATATACAAAATCAGTAGCAAAGCAAGAATTTGGCTTCTTCACCATCATCAGAATGGCTTTCCTCGTAAGGAATCCAGAACAAAAGACAAACTGCACCAAGGCAGCCTGTGCCTGCTCCTTCCTATGCCACTGCATCACTTAAGTCCTACATCTGTGCATAAATAGATCCATCCTTACAGCATGGATTGTCTCTTTTCTTGGCTCTGTGACCCTTTACAGTGCTGCAGAGTACCATGAACATAGTTTCACAAATGTATGTGTGTGTTTCTCTTGTACTACTGATAGACTTTCAGGTAATTTTCAGGTTTCCTTGTCACATATAATTCTGTGTGAAACCTTCTTGTACATATAGTTATGAACCTGCAGAGTAAATTCCTAGAGTAGAGTTGCTTATGTGTTTGCAATTCATTTTAAATTTTAAAATGAGGTGTACTCATTTTAAATTTTGATATAGACACAATATTTGATTTGTATACCATCTTGAAATAACACAAGCTGCAAAATCTTTAAAAAAAGTCTACTTTCTGATAATGAATAATTAAGTGGTAACTAGTTAACAAATTCACATTTAATGAAAATTATGAATGAGCTGAAGTCTTTCACATTATTATAAAATATTCTCCATTAAAGTACACCATTTATTTGTATTTTAAGTGCATGTGTGATACATCTCTAAGCCCAATTAATCAGCTAGCATATTTGGTTAATATTGATTTTAGCTAAAATATGAATTTCCTCTATAATAGCACATAGCCAGACAAATAAAGAAACATGTTTAGCACCATGCCAATTAATGCAAGGTCATAGGCAAGACCTGCAAAATAATTAAACCAGGTTAAGGGAGCTATGCTTTGGGAGACTAAGAATTTTAATTAAAACTCTTATTGAGTTCAAATGAGGGGGTTCTCTCTGTAATTAGTGAGTAATATCTTTCTGCATTAATCAATGTCACCAAAACCTGTCTAAATTAACACTTTGCTTTTTTTATATTGCTTCAGGTTTGTGGGGTTAGTGGGGAGTAAGTTATATAAAAAAGTAATTAATATTAGAAGGACACTTTTAAAAATCTTGCTTTTCTACCTGACTTATTCTTGAGCTCCATACTTGACACTAGTGAATTAACACACATTTATTGGATACTTACTACAAAAGATTCATGGTTGGAACTACAAAGAAGGATCAGCTACCACTTATAACAGATATGTGATGTGTTTGACACTGAATTAGGCATTTTATAACCATTGTCTTTTTTTTTTTTCCTTCATGACAACTTTTTATCATTTAAAATACCTTCTTTTTCTTTTAGAAGAAATGAGTAACTCACTCAAGACCTTAGCAATAAATTACAGTGAAGACCATAAAATTGGGATTGGAGATTATCTTCTGGATTTGCAGTCAAAATGGACTGGACTCGACTAATAAAATGCTGGTTTGCCCTGCCCAGTCACTGACACAGGTAGACGCCTATACACCCCCTCCCCAGTTTATGCTTGAGAGCAGAAAGGAGCACACCCTCCTTCCCGGGGCAAGTGGACCTGAAAACAACGGAGAACTCCCTGAGGGGAGTGCACTCAGAGGAGCCCCGTGTCCATCAGATAAACGACACACACATTCCTTTGAGAACGCGGAGTGAGGAGAGGACAGCAAAGTCACTCTCACAGAACATGGACATTTGAAAGCAGGGGTATGAAGTATGTCACGAACAGATTTTGAATTTAGACTCAGTGAACTCCAAAGTCAGGCTCCTTCCAGTGTACTCTTCCCTGCCCTCAGGACCATGGGCTCCTCCATTGGGAAAGAAATGTGCATCGTCTTATTCCAGATCCTTCTGTAATGTAATGAGCTTCATTTTTGATCCCTTGCTTAGTCTCCAGCCGGGGGCCTAATTTTACAACTAGTGGTCTGATGCTGAGGTGTTTGTTTTGTGATAAAGGACTTGGGAAGATTACAGTAGTCTGGAGTTTCAGGAGTCTCTCACTTAAAACTACTTTTGAAGGCTTTGCTTGTTTACTTTTTCCCAGCAGCAACATAATATTTTACTTCATATGTGGAAACAGCTCACAGGACTGAAAGCCGGGGTTTCTCCCTCCCTTCCTCTCCCTTCTTTCCTGCTTTACCTTTTCATCCCACCTGCCTCCTCCTTCTTCCCTCCCTCTCTCCCTGTCTCCTTCCTTTATTCCTTTCTTTTCTCTTCCCTTCCTTTGTTCAGTCAACAAATATCACTAAATCTCTGCTATATGTTGCGGCCACGCATCCATTATAATATTGCTAAACATTGCAGCTCATTTTTATGAGGGACTTTATAATTTCTCATGGATTTTTGCATTTCCCGTTTTCTTTCCCACAACAATCTCACCTTGTTATTGCATCAAACAGTGGTTTATTTAAGCAGCTGTTCAACTGAAACTCTTATAAAGTGAATTGGAAAAATGGATTAATATCGGAGCCCATTTACTTCTGTTGAAAATCCACGTGAATGCTTCATACGAATAAAATGAAACTCAACCTGAGAAATATTTCAATGACTTTGTTATTTTGGGAAATCTTGTTCTGTTTTGCTTTTGTTTTGTCAGTGATGAGGTTATGTGACATTTATGAAAACCAGCTTGGGGACAAATTTGGATATATATGCATATATATATATTTAATATATATATATATTAGGAAATTTGTAAATTGAACCAACTTATTCCTCACTGGCCTTATCTCTCTGCTTCATTAAGGCTATATTTCTTCCTCTTTGCCCAGGAAAACTGCTCCTATCTCCAAAGGCAAGTTTGAAATTCTATTAAACTTAAATTGCTCAGTTATTGCAGAATCCAGACAGGCGTGCATGCACACACGCACTCACACACACGTATCTTGGGGGAAAAAATGAGGACTGAGTGGTAAAAAGGCATAATACATAAAAGAGAAAATGAAACTGAGAAAGAAGAGAGACAACCGGAGAAAAGAAGCAACAGAGAACAAGGGCGCTTTCTTGCTCAGTCAGCCTCTGCGCTGGGAAGCCTGAAACCACACCGTGACTTCCTGAAGCAAACAGGAGTGACGGTACTAGAGGTTTCTGGATAATTAGGCATGAGAAATGGTGTTACATTCACTTCCTGAATTTACATTCTTTTTTAGGTACCCAGAAATTTTTTTTTAAGTAGATGATTGAGGCTTCGAAGTTGGTTGAGGATAAAACTGACAGGAGTGGCAGATAAGTTTCTAAAACACTTTTTGGCCAACAGTAGTCAATTAATCTGACTGCTGCCATTGCCTTCTAAGTTTCATTCAATACTGAACACAAGGTACAGGTCTCTTAAGGCTTATTATTATTATTATCGTTTTTAGATAAGAGAGCAATAAAGAGAAACGGAAAGAGCAGCTGAAAGGGCTTGTCCTTGCTGCCCGGCAGAGATCAGCTGCTGTCAGACAACAGGGAGGCTGGTTTGTTTTACAATCTGGGAGTTCCCACTCTGTGCCATTCCTCCTTTATACAGAGGAGGGTAAGATACATAATCTGCTCATTTTGTGGAATGTTCATTGGGGATTTTTTGCCCATCTGTGCCCTAGAAATATTTAATCTATAAAGTGTTCTTATATTAGATGACTTTTCAAATAAACACTCTGTGACACACTAATAAATATGATAAATCAATCTTGCTTTTAAATATTATCTATTATTGCTATCTGGGCAGCTCTATCCTTGAAGCTGCTTCTCTTCCTCAACAACATTATAGGCTTTTTAGTGGAGAAGAGAGAATAATAAAATAATCCTCAGCAACTTTCAGAATAAAACTCTTATTGGAGCAACTTGAGTCGCGCACATGAGATCAAAGCAAATGCTATACAGCAATGAAGAATTTGGGACAAATAAGTGAAGTGGTCAGACTACAAAGTCTGGAATCATTTGTCTTTCCAACAAATGCCATCTAGTTATTTTCCTTGGACATCTCTAAAGGTACCAATTCAGACAAAGATCTGGTCAAAATGTGTCAATTATGAAATAGAAAAGGAGGCACCTGAGTAGATTCCTGTGATTGATGGTTCTAACCAAGAGTGATCAGGTTTGGTAGTGGAGGCATTGTTGACACTTTCATGAGGAAAACCTCACAAAAAGTGCATTCTTTCCTACTGACAGTTCCTCCCCTCCTGCCTATCTAGTTCAAGTCTGATTCTTCAACTGCTCAAGTCTCCTCCTACTTTCTGAAATATCTCATTCTGTTCTCTCTTTTTTGTGGTTCCATGGGCTTGCCAGTTGGCCAATAAACTGCTCCTGGGATGGAACATTGATTATCTCTTTCTTCTTTCTCTTTTCATGTGTGTATGCTTTCGTTCATTTGTTCATTCATTCAGTGAGCAGTTATTAAGAGCCTCCTACAAGCAGGCACTATCTTAGATTCTTAGGATACATCAGTGAACAGAAAAGATCTAGTGTTCCACCATGAAAAGCTGATATTCTAGCAAAAGGAAATAGATTGTTAAAATAAACTTACTCCAGGATTTATATAACATGTGGAGTTGACCCATTCAACAGAAAACAAACAACAAAAGTGAGCAGGAAGGAAGAGAAAAGACTACGGGTTACACATTAAAGGATTGTCGGGAGAACCCTAAGTAGAAAGCTGAAATTTAACAAGAGAAGCAACAAGAGGCCAGTGGGACTAAAGTAGAGTGAGCGAGGGAGAGTGTGGTGAGAGAGAGGCAACAGAGGGCTCAGATCATGGAAGTCTTTCATAGACCATTGTAAGAACTTTGAATTTTTTCAGAGAAGTTGCTGAATCTCAGTATATAAGTCCAAAATATAAAATAAAATTTGAAGGAAAAAAAAAAATGTGAGTTTGCAGAGCAGTGATGGAACTAACTGATATTTTTTCCTTTTGATTTATGACAAAAACTTATACTCTGTATCCAGATTAAATTAAAACATTTAACATATGTGTAATGTTTTAAGTTTGTGAAAAAATGAAACATAGAACTATTGTCAAAAATGTTCATCCCAGTTATCCTGACTGACAACTGTGTGTCTTTCCAGATGAAGTAGAAACAACGGGCAAAAGCTAAAAGGATGAAAAATTATTTTAATGAAGATAAGACAAGGCAGCTCTGGTGTCTGAATAAGAAACAGGAAGCAGGGGTCAACCCAGTGCTCAGTATGTTTAAGCAGAGGCATGGTAATCATCTAACATTTGTCAAATGGAGTAGGAAGACCACTCCTCATGAATTCTAGAATGGCAACTGACTTTTCTTGAATACCTATTTCAAGCCAGACATTTCTAGAAGAATTTTATATATATTACCTCATAAAACACACACTAGTCTCAACCCTTCGAGTCCAGATTTTATTGTACTCATTTTATAGAAGAGACAAATGTAACTGTCCAAGTTTAAAAAACTAGTGAATTAAGGGGGCAGTATATAAATTCATATCTCTTTGGTTATAAAGACTTTATATTTTTTGCTGTTACTTTTTCCATTCTAGCTCTCAGAAACCAGAATGGGAAAATAGTCTTATAAACCAACATTTATCTAACTATTGCTTTGCTTATTTCCAGAATCCATTCATTCAGCAGTCATACATTAAGTTCCTCATATACTCAAAACATTGTTCCAAGTGTTACCGAGACACAAGTGGAAGACATACACTTGCAGGATAATAATTACAATTCAATGATCAGAGAGGTAGGATTACTCCTTGGGGACTGTGATCTTGAACTTGATTCAGTATCCTAAACACACTATGTTTTTGTTTTGTCTAGCTTCAATGTCTTTGCTTCTTTTATCCTGCCTATAAAATTTCCATCTAATGATCCAATTGATAAATACCTCAACAGTTTTATTATTCAGTTATAAGAAACCTATCTCTGACACCTCTGCCTTTTCTAAATCCGGCTTGAACATCTGGAAGTTCACAGTTCACATACTGTTGAAGCCTGGCTTGGAGAATTTTGAGTATTACTGAGAGCAATTGTGTGGTAGTTTGAGCATTCTTTGTCATCGCCTTTCTTTGGGATTGGAATGAAAATTGACCTTTGCCAGTCCTGTGGCTACTGCTGAGTTTTCCAGATTTGCCAGCCTATTGAGCAGCATTTACACAGTACCATCTTTTAGGATTTGAAATAGTTCAACTGGAATTCTATTGCTTCCAATAGTTTTGTTTGTAGTGATGCTTCCTAAGGCCCACTTGACTTCACATTTCAGAATGTCTGGCTCTAGGTGAGTGATCACAACATTGTGGTTGTCTGGGTCATGAAGATCTTTTTTGTATAGTTCTTTTGTGTATTCTTGTCATCTCTTCTTAATATCTCTGCTTCTGTTAGGTCCATACCATTTCTGTCCTTTATTGTGCTCATCTTTGCATGAAATGTTTCCTTGGTATGTTTAGTTTTCTTGAAGAGATCTCTAGTCCTTCACATTCTATTATTCTCCTCTATTTCTTTGCATTTTTCACTGAGAAAGCCTTTCTTATCTCTCCTTGCTATTCTTTGGAACTCTGCATTCAAAAATTACTGACATCCACTGGATCATCATAAAAGCAAGAGTTACAGAAAAACAGCTACCTTTACTTTATTGATTATGCCAAAGCCTTTGACTGTGTGGATCAGTACAAACTGTGGAAAGGTCTAAAAGAGATGGGAATAGCAGACCAGATGACCTGCCTCCTGAGAAATCTGTATGCAGGTCAGGAGGCAACAGTTAGAACTGGACATGAAACAGACTGATTCCAAATCAGGAAAGAGATACATCAAGGCTGTATATTGTCATCCTGCTTCTTTAACTTATATGCAGAGTACATCATGTGAAATGCCAGGCTGGATGATGCACAGGCTTTAATCAAGATTGTTGGAAGAAATATCAATAACCTCAGATACCAAGATGACACCACCCTTATGGCAGAAAGCAAGGAAGAACTAAAGAGTCTTTTGATGAAAGTGAAAGGAGAGTTAAAAAGTTGGCTTAAAGCTCAACATTCAGAAAACAAAGATCATGGCATCTGGCCCCATTACTTCATGTCAAATAAATGGGGAAAAAATGAAAATAATAAGAGACTTTATATTTTGGAGTCCAAAATACTGCAGATGGTGATGGCAACCATGAAATTAAAAGGGGCCTGCTCCTTGAAAGAAAAGCTATGATTAACTTGGGCAGCATATTAAAAAGCAGAGACATTACCAACAAAGGTCTGTCTAGTCAAACCTATGGTTTTTCCAGTAGTCTTGTATGGATGTGAGAGTTGGACCATAAAGAAAGCTAAGCATGGAAGAATTGATGCTTTTGAACTGTGGTGTTGGAGAAAACTCTTGAGAGTCCTTCAGACAGCAAAGAGATCCAACCAGTCAATCCTAAAGAAAATCAGTCCTGAGCATTTATTGGAATGACTGATATTGCAGCTGAAGGTCCAGTATTTTGGACACATGATACAAACGACCAACTCATTGGAAAAAATCTTGATGTTGGCAACAATTGAAGGCAGGAAGAGAAGTGGGGGACAGAGGTTGAAAACGTTGGATGGTGTCACTAATCCAATGTACATGAGTTTGAGCAAACTCAGGGAGACAATGAAGAACAGGAAAGCCTAGAGTGCTGCAGTCCATGGGGTCACAAAGAGTCGGATACGACTGAGGGACTGAACTGATAAGTAACAGATATACTATGAAACAAGCTTTAGTGAAGGCAAAGAAACAGTAAAGGACTTTTAGTTATGTCTGTCCGTAACTAGAAGAGCAGTTTAAATTAGGCTCCCTCAATCCACCAACTCAGATAGTACAATCACATCCTATTACTCCCATGATCATTATTTTTCTTTCCCTGATCCACCCCTCACCCACCTTATGTCTAACCTAGTTTAAGTATCTCTTATTACAGAAAGCATTTCTTAGGCAACAGTCTAATGCTTCTGGCTTCACCTCCTTTCAACTCTTTGACTGTCAGAGTAAGGCCTCTGATCTTCCAGTTCTAAACTTTGAAAATGTCTATAAAAGGACACTGAAAGCCCACTCTGATAACTGAGTAAGACAGCATGAATGGTCAGCCATGGATCATTGGGAAAAAGTGAATGCAAGGCTTAAAGTCAAGAACTATTATCTGGAGTATTGTCCAATTTTATTCCAATTCCTGGGGGAGTCCCAGAGATGGCACTTTGCAAAATCCAGAAATTGCTAGCTTTAAAATGAACCTAAGACTTTTGTTTTCTAATAGTTTATCATGGGTCAAAACAATGCTCTAGGAAGAGTAAAATGGGTTCTTTGCTGTCCAGGGTTGGGATTGCCATCAACCTTCCTAAAATACTGCAGAAGGAGTTGAGACCATTGGCAGATGTGTACTGTTAGTCCTGTATTGGAGAAAAACATCTCCAGGTCAACCTTGGGCCACTGGAAGCTGGAGAGAAGAGGCTAGTATTTACCACAACAACATCTGTTGTGATGCCAGTCAAATGGGAAGCAAGCATACTCCTCAAGTGTTCCATAATCTCCCTTTACTCAGCTGTGTAGTAAACTGTTGTGTCATAGTTCTTACACCCCTAGATTAGGAGAGGGGAGATTATGGACAACTAAGGGAGACATGGAGCCTTCAGAATTTCCCTGAATGCTTGTCCCCTAGGCTGTGTGGCAAGAAAGAAGGCACCTAGGTACAGTGGTGAACAGCATGGCCCCATGCATTCCTAGGGCATACACTGCAGTGACTATTCCTGCAGGACACATCAAATGAGATTTTTCAATCCAAAATAGTACTCTAAACTATTCACCGACACTGCAGCACGTGTCCATCTTTGCAGGAAGAAAAAATAAAATGAAATGAAAATTTCCTTGATAGACTAATGGTGAAAACAAGGGCATCACCTAGAAAACAATTAAGGGCAGGTATGATATTGTATTATAATTCAGTTGCACATCCTCAGATGTGAATTACAGAAATGAAAGAAAATCAATAAGAATGCCTTTATGAATGGGGCTTGAGTTTGGCCCTATACAAAGATGTATTTTGCTAGACAAACTGGCTGAGTTTAGGAAAGCAGGGCAGAGAGAAGGATGGCTGGGGTGGCATAGATTCATTATTTAGGTAAATGTGAATACCTGTGTGAAACAAAGGAGCTTATGCTTCAGGTTCTCTGAGTAAAATGTCTAAAATCTATGAGGTTTCTAAGAACCTATAAAAATGGCCCTTGAGAACTAAAACAATAAATATAAATCCAAAATGAAAGCACAAAAATTGGTAATATAAATGCTTCATGACATCTATAAAACAGCATAACTTCCACTCATCAGCAATTAATACTTCTGGACTGGAATAAATGTGGGGTTTGATATGGATGTTTAATAGGATAAGTGGTAAGACCTCCAAAAGATAAAATGTTCAGGACCAAAAAGTTCTCAAACCAGCTGTTTTAAAAGACCTGGACTCCAAAAGCCCTAGGTCACTTTCAGAGACTTTTTTTTTTTAATCTGGAAAAAAATGAGATTTCTAAATTAGGCTTTCCAGACGTCTGGGTAGCATACACCAAAGTTTATAAATTTTAAGGGAGATAATTTAACCAGTCAAAGTAGTATTTGAGAATTGTTCATGACTAGTGAGGAAGTAGAATATACACACATACAATGATTTAGATGTTTTATTATTTGCATTAACACATTATGTAGCAAATGTCTATGCTTTTTAGGTAAAGCTATATTTATTCCTGCTGTTTTGATTGAAGGAAAGATTAGCTAACTAAAAATGTTTGTTATTATCTCTATGAGTTGATTGACCTGTGGGAATTCAAGGTATCTGATAGCAATCAGTCACCTCTGTCCACCTGTTGATAACTGTACCCAGTAACAGGTATAGTGATTTGGAATGCAAGCCTTACAACACCAACCTATCAGGTGACATGAATCATTATGCACCTTTAAGAAAAAATCTTAAAAACACAAGTCAACGTGCTACTATTTTTCTTTTTACAGCCCCACAAGCCGGAATGAAGGTTTCGGGAGAAATATCAATAACCTCAGATATGCAGATGACACCACCCTTATGGCAGAAAATGAAGAGGAACTAAAAAGCCTCTCGATGAAAGTGAAAGAGGAGAGTGAAAAAGTTGGCTTAAAGCTAACATTCAGAAAATGAAGATCATGGCATCCGGTCCCATCACTTCATGGGAAATAGATGGGGAAACAGTGTCAGACTTTATTTTTTGGGGCTCCAAAATCACTGTAGATGGTGACTGCAGCCATGAAATTAAAAGATGCTTACTCCTTGGAAGAAAAGTTATGACCAACCTAGATAGTATATTCAAAAGTAGAGACATTACTTTGCCGACTAAGGTCCATCTAGTCAAGGCTATGGTTTTTCTTGTGGTCATGTATGGATGTGAGAGTTGGACTGTGAAGAAGGCTGAGTGATGAAGAATTGATGCTTTTGAAGTGTGGTGTTGGAGAAGACTCTTGAGAGTCCCTTGGACTGCAAGGAGATCCAACCAGTCCATTCTGAAGGAGATCAACCCTGGATGTTCTTTGGAAAGAATGATGCTAAAGCTGAAACTCCAGTACTTTGGCCACTTCCTGTGAAGAGTTGACTCATTGGAAAAAAGTCTGATGCTGGAAGGGATTGGGGGCAGGTGGAGAAGGGGGCGACCAAGGATGAGATGGCTGGATGGCATCACAGACTTGATGGACGTGAATCTGAGTGAACTCCGGGAGATGGTGATGGACAGGGAGGCCTGGCGTGCTGCGATTCATGAGGTCACGAAGAGTCGGACACAATTGAGTGACTGAACTGAACTGATTGGTTAATTGATTCAATATAGCTGCCTGAATATCTTAAATCTTGATATGGCTAGAACTTGCTCTCTTCCTCCAGCTATCAGAGGTGTATACTGTAAAAGTCACATACAAGATGGCTACACAATTAAACGGAGTAAATTATTTCACCAAGATCAACATCATAAAGTAGCTGCACTAAATTCAATCATCACCTCCTGGGGGTAAATCACGTTTATCTGAACTGTTCCTTCAATTTATACTTCTAGATTTATTTACATCAATAACAATCTAAATTTTGCAAAAGCAGAAAAGATCCTAACTAACTTATATAAATAAAGTCTGCAGGACCTACTCAGCTATAAACCATTGTTTTTGTAAATGTTTTGCTGTGAAGATGAACGTTACAAACAAAAGGAGAAATTTCAATGATACATTTAGAAACATGCTGAAGCCAAGATCAGGAGCCATAAAAGTAATTCACATGTATACATTGCTCTTAAACTTTAATGTGCTTTCACAGCTGTTTAACAATTGATCTTTCTGAAAATTCCATATCTTATCTGAAATGGTAAATAAGTTTACCCTAATTTGCAGGTAAGTAAACAAAGTCTAAGAGGTAAAACTGAGCCTGAAGTCCCAGAGCTGACTTTAGAGGAGAAGATGCTCTCATAATCCCCAGTCCCACTAGTTCCCATGATGTCCTCATGTCCCAGAGTTCTGTGAAACACTAACTCTTTCAGTTGGTATGACATGTCACAAGATATAAAAAAATTAAAGAAAGAAGAATTAAAATTAGCTAAGACATTCTGTCTTAAAGCATAATTCTTTAAAACCTTTAATATACTGTCATGTTTGAAATTTTCTAAGAGAAATATGCAGTGTATATTATTTCCCAAACTTGTCTAACCAAAGATCCTTGTCTAGGTATTCAAAAGAATAACTTTTGAGAAACTTACATCACTCCATAAAATCTCTATTAATCTCAGAAGAAAATAGACCCCTACCATAGGCCTTACTGTCTTGTATATTTGATAATATCATTGATAATGACACACAAACATTTCATATCTTGTATTTTCTTCTTTAAGAAACTTGCAAAGCCCAGGAAGAGCACCTAATGCATCTTGTTTAAGAAACCTTGATTAGTGGTTCAAACAGATGCTTTCTGGAATAACCACCAGTGAGCTGTGACTGGAACACTATGACATGTTTTGCACATTAAATGAATCCTTATGCATGAGAAGTCAATATCTGTTGTGTGTAGTTATCTTCTGTGGTTAGTTTGAAGGACTAGGAATTAGAGTAGCTCATTCCAGTGAAACTCACCCCTCAGTGAAGAGGCAGGAGCAAAGAAGTTCACACAATCCAAATGCATTGTGTTCTGGCTTTGTCCCAGCTTAGTACAAAAGGTACAGCCCACACTTTTGAAGCACATACCATATGCAAAGAGTAAATTTATCCAGAAAGAGCAGGATTCCTCCAAAGACAAAGAATGCTTTATAGCATTCCCCCTGAAAACTCTTGATATTTCATTCTGCAGAGAGCAGAGAATATGGTAGCCACTCAATAAATCTACTTTATTAATCCAGTAATGCTCAGCTTCTTTTATAGACACAGAAAAGATGTTTTATGCCTGTTTATGATTCTCTTATATCAAAGGAGTATATTTTAGACCAGAAATTCTGAGAAGGTAGAGACCATGGACTCTTCCTGTTACCAAATCAAGTAGTAGATTCAAGTTATTTCAGAAAAAGACACAAATATATTTATTTAAAATGTTGGAAGCTGGTGAGCTCTTTAAATGATTAGATTAACTTTTCAGCCATGAATAAGATATGATGAGGAGTATACATGCTTAGAAGTAATGAATTACAAGACTTTTAATGAATATCCAGTATTCTGTCCATTCCACATTTGGAATATCTATCCAAAATGAATATCTTTGTAAGTTCTTATCCACAGAAATACAATGGCTACTTCCTTATTTTTGTACCCCCTTTAGAGAGTTCTTTTCTTTACAGTAGAGTTTTGTTGTTTTGTTTTGTTTTGCTTTGTTTTTCCTCTCTATCTCTCTCTGTGCATTTCTGCTGTCTTGCTGGTTGTTTTTATCTCTGTATCCATCTGAATTTTTGGTGTTAGTAAATGACTAATTATTGTTGGATCAATGACATGAGAAACATGTGTAGGAAAGTAGAAGGTGCTAAAAATGACTTTTAAAAAGTAGCCATTGTGTGACCTCCCCGTGGTCCTATAGTTCTGTCCTATTAACCTTAAACTCCATGTATTCACTTAAGGAAAGCCTTAGCTTTTGACATCATTAAATACATGAAGGTGCTCTGTTGTGCCCAACAAAACCTGGGTAGCATAATGAAAAATCAAAGGACCAAAAAGTAGACGAGTTTGGGGAACTTTAGGGAATATCAAATCCCATGTAAATTTCCCCTTTCTGGGTCATAGGAATGATCGAGGCAAGAGGGTGGCAAGGGGGCTTATATAACTCAGTGAAGCTATGAGCCATGACGTGCAGGGCCACCCAAGATAGATGATGGGTCATAGTAAAGAGTTCTAACAAAGCATTGTCCACTGGAGAATGAAGTGGGAACCCTCTTCAGGATTCTTGCCTGGAGAACCCCACTGGCTGAAAAGTGAAAAGATGAAAAGCATGAAATGTGAAAAAGATATGACACCTGAAGTTGAGCCCCACCCCTACTCCTACCCCAGGTCAGGTGTTCAATATGCTACTGGGGAAGAGCAGAAGGCAATTATTAATAGTTCCAGTAAAAATGATGTGTCTGGGCCAAAGCAGAAACAGCACTCATCTGTGGATGTGTCTGGTGGTGAAAATAAAAAATGATGCTATAAAAAACAACACTGCATAGGAACCTGGAATGTTAAGTCCACGAATCAAGGTTAATTGGACATAGTCAAGCAGGAGATGGCAAGAATGAACACTGACATCTTGGAAACCAGTAAAAATGGGTGGGAATGGGCAGGTTTAATTCAGGTGACTATTATCTACTACCATAGACAAAAATCCCATAGAAGAAATGGAACCATCATCATTGTCAAAAAAAAGGACAAAAGGCAGTCCTTGGGAACAATCTCAAAAATGAAGAATGATCTTGGTTTGTTTCCAAAGAAAACCAACCAACAGCTCAGTAATCCAAGTCTATGCCTTAAATCCTCACGCTGAAGAAGCTAGTTGACCAGTTCTGCGATGACCTACCAGATCTTCTAGAACTAATACCATAAAAAGATGACCTTATTATCATAGGGGAAGGAAGTCAAGAAATACTAAAAATATTAAGTAAGTTTGGACATGGAGTACAAAATGAAGCAGGGAAAGGCTAGCAGAATTTTGTCAAGTGCCGGGGTCTAGCCTCAGCAGAGTCCAGGGATAGCCTCAGGATGGACAATGTCGGAAAATAAAGATAGAGAAAGAGAAAAGGAAAGAATGACACAGGGTGACCAAGCTTCAGTGAGCAAGGCCCGNAAGACACAAATATATTTATTTAAAATGTTGGAAGCTGGTGAGCTCTTTAAATGATTAGATTAACTTTTCAGCCATGAATAAGATATGATGAGGAGTATACATGCTTAGAAGTAATGAATTACAAGACTTTTAATGAATATCCAGTATTCTGTCCATTCCACATTTGGAATATCTATCCAAAATGAATATCTTTGTAAGTTCTTATCCACAGAAATACAATGGCTACTTCCTTATTTTTGTACCCCCTTTAGAGAGTTCTTTTCTTTACAGTAGAGTTTTGTTGTTTTGTTTTGTTTTGCTTTGTTTTTCCTCTCTATCTCTCTCTGTGCATTTCTGCTGTCTTGCTGGTTGTTTTTATCTCTGTATCCATCTGAATTTTTGGTGTTAGTAAATGACTAATTATTGTTGGATCAATGACATGAGAAACATGTGTAGGAAAGTAGAAGGTGCTAAAAATGACTTTTAAAAAGTAGCCATTGTGTGACCTCCCCGTGGTCCTATAGTTCTGTCCTATTAACCTTAAACTCCATGTATTCACTTAAGGAAAGCCTTAGCTTTTGACATCATTAAATACATGAAGGTGCTCTGTTGTGCCCAACAAAACCTGGGTAGCATAATGAAAAATCAAAGGACCAAAAAGTAGACGAGTTTGGGGAACTTTAGGGAATATCAAATCCCATGTAAATTTCCCCTTTCTGGGTCATAGGAATGATCGAGGCAAGAGGGTGGCAAGGGGGCTTATATAACTCAGTGAAGCTATGAGCCATGACGTGCAGGGCCACCCAAGATAGATGATGGGTCATAGTAAAGAGTTCTAACAAAGCATTGTCCACTGGAGAATGAAGTGGGAACCCTCTTCAGGATTCTTGCCTGGAGAACCCCACTGGCTGAAAAGTGAAAAGATGAAAAGCATGAAATGTGAAAAAGATATGACACCTGAAGTTGAGCCCCACCCCTACTCCTACCCCAGGTCAGGTGTTCAATATGCTACTGGGGAAGAGCAGAAGGCAATTATTAATAGTTCCAGTAAAAATGATGTGTCTGGGCCAAAGCAGAAACAGCACTCATCTGTGGATGTGTCTGGTGGTGAAAATAAAAAATGATGCTATAAAAAACAACACTGCATAGGAACCTGGAATGTTAAGTCCACGAATCAAGGTTAATTGGACATAGTCAAGCAGGAGATGGCAAGAATGAACACTGACATCTTGGAAACCAGTAAAAATGGGTGGGAATGGGCAGGTTTAATTCAGGTGACTATTATCTACTACCATAGACAAAAATCCCATAGAAGAAATGGAACCATCATCATTGTCAAAAAAAAGGACAAAAGGCAGTCCTTGGGAACAATCTCAAAAATGAAGAATGATCTTGGTTTGTTTCCAAAGAAAACCAACCAACAGCTCAGTAATCCAAGTCTATGCCTTAAATCCTCACGCTGAAGAAGCTAGTTGACCAGTTCTGCGATGACCTACCAGATCTTCTAGAACTAATACCATAAAAAGATGACCTTATTATCATAGGGGAAGGAAGTCAAGAAATACTAAAAATATTAAGTAAGTTTGGACATGGAGTACAAAATGAAGCAGGGAAAGGCTAGCAGAATTTTGTCAAGTGCCGGGGTCTAGCCTCAGCAGAGTCCAGGGATAGCCTCAGGATGGACAATGTCGGAAAATAAAGATAGAGAAAGAGAAAAGGAAAGAATGACACAGGGTGACCAAGCTTCAGTGAGCAAGGCCCGTTTACTTTATTTTCCTCGGGGCTTTTATACCCTGAGTTATACATACAGCAAGGTGAAAAATGCAGAGTCAACTCAACATTCCATCAGTAATAACTTTTATCAATATCAGGTTCCTTCCTTCAAGAGTCTTATTTTTTGTACATTTTTGTACAGCCTGGAGCCCTGTTGATATTTTATGACCTCTTTTTGATAAAGGTTGGTCAGCCAGAACAATAATTTTCCCTTGAAGTGTTTCTTAAATTCCTAGCCTGCATCACCCTTAAAGTAGAGTTACATTTTTATGGAGCAAAGATTCAGTGGATTACAGCAAAGAAAGAACTTATTAATTCAAAGCCTAATGTTGCTAATGCTAAGGCTATTGCTTGTTTCTACTACATCCTGACTATATGCACTCCCAGGAACACAATGGATAAGGGATGTGAGAACTTGGCAGCAAGCATAGGCTCAACAATGTTGCAAGAGTCTGGATAAACCTGCCAATTAAGCTAGAATGCTAACAGGGGGTTTGAAATACTCCTTTCATGCCCACATTATCAACTAGAGAGAGCCCTAAGTTAACTCTTTGGTCAGGGACAGCTCCTTGTTAATGTCAGAAGAGTTGATGAAAGTCATGGAAAAATAGATTCTGGTTTTGAGGTAGATGCTCGAGAAGGGGGGCCCCTCGAGGCCTGATCTCGCCTTTGTCCATCAGGCCTCTTCCTCATGACCTTTGCCATGGACGAGATTCTCCACGCTGGCTCCCGGCAGTCAAGAGAACACACTGGTCATAGCAAATACCCTTTTCCAACAACCCAAGAAATGGCTTTACACATGGACATCACAAGATGTCCATCAATACTGAAATCAAATTGATTATTTTCTTTGAAGGCAAAGATGGAGAAGTACTATACAGTCAGAAAAAAAGACCTGGAGCTGACTGTGGCTCAGATCATGAGCTCCTTATTAAAAAATTTAGCCTTAAATTGAACAAAGTAGGAAAACAACACAAAAAAAACTAGGCCATTCAGATATGATCTAAATCAAATCCCTCCTGATTATACTGTGGAGGTGATGAATAGATTCAAGGGATTAGATTCAGTAGACAGAGTGCCTGAGGAATGATGGGTGGAGGTTCATAACATTGCACAAGAGGCACTGATCAAAACCATCCTAAAGCAAAAGAAATGAAAGAAGGAAAATTGTTTATCTGAGGAGGCTATACATATAGCTGAGAAAAGAAGAGATCAGAAAGGCAAGGGAGAAAGGAAAAGATATACCCAACTGAATGTAGAGTCCCAGAGAATAGCATAGAGGGATAAAAACACCTTCTTAAATGAACAATGCAAAGAAATAGAGGAAAACAATAGAATCAGAATGACTAGAGATCTCTTCAAGAAAATTAGAGATACTGAGGGAATATTTCATGCAAGAGTGGGCTCAACAAAGGACAGAAACTGTAAGGACCTAACAGAAGCAGAAAAGACTAAAAGGAGGTTCAAGCATTGCAGAAGAACTATGCAAAAAAGGTCTTAATGACTGGGGTAACCACAGTGGTGTGATCACTCACCTAGAATCAGTCAACCTCAAGTGTAAAGTTAAGTGGGCCATAGGAGGTGGTGCTATTTCAAATCCCCAAAAATAATGCTGTTAAAAGGCTGCACTCAACATGCCAGCAAATTTGGAAAACTCAACCGTAATCACAGGACTGGACAAAGTAAGTTTTCATTCCAATCCCAAAGAAGTGCACAGCAAAAGAATGTTCAACCTACTATACAACTATGTTCATTTCATACGCTACCAGAGTTATGCTCAAAATCCTTCAAGCTAGGCTTCAACAATACCTGAACCAAGAACTTTCAAATGCACAAGCTTGGTTTTGAGGAGGCAGAGGAACCAGGGACCAAATTGCCAAGATTCACTGGATCATGGAGAAAGCAAGGAAATTCCAGAAAAACAACTACTTCTGTTTCATTGACTACGTGAAAGTCTTTGACTGTGTGGATAACAATAAACTGTGGGAAATTCTTAAAGATGTGGGAATACCAGACCACCTTACCTGTCTCCTGGCAGAAAATATAGAGGAACTAAAGAGCTTCTTGATGAGGGTAAAAGAGGAGAGCAAAAAAGCTGGCTTGAAACTCGGGGAAAAAAAAATGTATCATCATGGCATCTGGTCCCATCAATTCATAGCAAATAGAAAGGGAAAAAGTGGAAGCAGTGACTGATTTTTTTTTAGGGGGTGCTCCAAAATCACTGTAGATGGTGACCACAGCTATGAAATTAAGGTGCTTGCTCCTGGAAAGGAAAGCTATGACAAACTTAGACAGCATATTAAAAAGCAGAGACATCACTTTACTGATAAAGGTCTATATAGACCATGCTCTGGTTTTTCCAGTAGTCAGGCACACATGTGAGAGTTGGACCATAAAGAAGGCTGAGTGCTGAACAACTGATGCTTTTGAATTGTGATACTGGAGAAGACACTTGAGCATCTCTTGGACTGCTAGAAGATCAAGCCAGTCAGTCCTAAAGGAAATCAACCCTGATTATTCAGTGGAAGGAATGATGCTGAAGCTGAAGCTGTAATACTTTGGCCACTTGATGTGAAGAGCCAACTCATCAGAAAAGAACCTGGTTTTGGGAAAGACAGAAGGCAAAAGGAGAATAGGGTGGCAGAGGATGAGATGGTTGCATAGCATCACTGACTCAGTGACATGAATTTGAACAAACTCTGGGAGACAGTGAAGAATAGAGGAGCCTGGAGTGCTACAGTCCAAGGGGACATAAAGAGTCAGACATGATTTAGAGGCTGAACAATATCCAAAACAGTCAAGTATAAGAGGTTTAACAGTTAAAATCATGGTCTCAACTAAAGACTGTGTTCAGTCTCAACCTGTTATTTTAGAACTCTGCCATTCCTTTCAAAAGGATCATATTTTCTTTGCTTTGGCCTCATCTGTAAAATAAGATACTCATATTTCATGTCTCAAGAATTCCTGGTTTGAATAAATGAATATATAGCTTCTGGTAGTTAATAGTGTATGACTGTCTCATAAAAATTAGCCACTATTATTATTATTAACCATTATTATTCGTGACAGTAGTAGTAGAAGTAAACGTGTTTATCACAATAGAATCTGGAGGTGGAGAGAGGTAAAACAGATTTTTTTAGAATCATCAAAATAGGAAGGGATAAAGCACCTTAACCTCAAAAGCCATGAGTTGTCTCAAACTCATGTCTGATCATCAGCTATTGGGATTTCCCATCTATTATACATTCCCTACATTCAGGGGCTACACTCGAATTTTAAAAACTTTAAAATCTGAGGCTAAAAAATTATAATGATTTCTGTGCATCTTAAGAGTGTTAAAAGTGAAGTGACGATAACACAAATGAGGGATGAATTAAAGAGAGTAATAAAAGAGAAAGTAATGTAAAATTTTAGGGGTAAAATCCAGCAAATCAATACCAATAAATTCACGGAAAGAAAATATATGAATTTCAAGCAAGCCAATATTTAAAAAATCTATGCTTTCATATAACAAAAGTTGAATGTATGCTTGTGCTTTATTTTTGAAAATAAGCTTTGCTTAGCTAGTGATTATTGTTTTATACAACTTTAATTTTACTTTTATTTTATTTTCTACTAATACACGAAAATCTGCTAATAAAAGTATGCTTTCCTTCACTTTAGGTAACTACCAGAGTTGAACAGTGACATCTACGTAAGTCAATTTAACAGTATTTATTTTTTAACATGGTTATAATGAAACAAAGTAACAAATATTCAATAAATATGTTTAAAATTAATTAAGCCAAAGTCTGTATATAGATTATATTTTGTTTACACTTTATAAATACCAGAAAAATCTTCAGTTACAGTTAAAAGGAGAATTATAAAATAAAGATTAAATATTTTTATTACTCTGGGCTATATAAATATAAATTACAAGATTATTTTCTATCACTACCGAGAGTACTTACACTAAAGCATTGTCAACAGCAACATAAATTGGTTCATGAGAATGAAAAATAATCTACTCTTTTATATAAAGTTCAGAAATATGTTCAGTACATATTCAGAAATATAGAATATTGTTAAGTGAACATTTCATGGGGACACAAGTGGGAAGAATTTTCCTTCAAAGACTTCTTGGGTGGGTAGGGAGATAATGAAATAAAGATTGAGAACCATTGCTCTAAAACTTTATTCAAAAAAGGGCTATAATAAGTTGGAAAATGCCTTCCATAATGCAGCAGTTTGGATGGCCTTAGCCCATCTCTTGTAAGCTTTTCTGTTTTTAAAAACAGACTGAAGAAGAAATATGGATTAATCCCAGTTTCACTAAGTCCTAGTCATATATTAAATATCTTATACAATGCAATTGACCTCTCAGCCTATATTTTCTTTAAATCAGCACAATGAAATAACAATATCAACTACATAAGAATGTTAAGAAGAGTTAATAAGGTAATATACAGAAGTCATTTAGCTGAGAGTTTGGCAGAGTTAACACTCTTGGTGAGTATAGCCTTCAGTATAACAATTGTTCTGATCCTGAGTTTGGAATTTCCATTTCTACATGAAGACTATAAAAATGTTGCTTTTGAAGTCAAACCATGACCAGCTTACAACTAAAAGTGACTGCATTTTATAATCTGCTTTCTCTCGTCCAATGTTTTTGGTCATTATTTCAATCCAAATACTTACTTAAAAATGCATACACATATGTGTATAAATATACATATATATTTGGGTGTGTGTATGTATTGGGTTGGTCAAGAATTTGTTCTGTATTTTCTTTAAGATGGTTCTAATAGTGTTTTATTGTTCTTCTTGTTCAGTCACTAAATCATGTCTCTGTGACTTCATGGACTGCAGTATGCCAGACTCCTCTCTCCTTCACTATCTGCTGGAGCTGGATCAAGGCGAAGAAGGGGAGCACAAAGGATGAGATGGTTGGATGGCATCACTGACTCAATGGACCTGAGTTTGAGCAAACTCTGGGAGACAATGAAAGACAAGGAAGCCTGGCACACTGCTCTTCACGAGGTCACAAAGAGTCAGACATGACTCAGCAACTGAACATGTCCATTGAGTTGGTTAGGCTATCTAACCATCTTATCCTTTGCCACTCCCTTCTCCTTTTCCCTTCAATCTTTCCCAGGATCAGGGTCTTTTCCAATGAATCAGGTCTTCATATTAGGTATCTGAAGTATTAGAGCTCCAGCATCAGCCCTTCCAATGAATATTCAGGGTTGATTTCCTTTAGGATTGATTGGTTTGATCTCCTTGCAATCCAAGAGACTCTCAAAAGTCTTCTTCAACACTACAATTCAAAAGTATCAATTCTTTGGCACTCAGCCTTCTTTACGGTCCAATTCTCACATCTGTACATGATTACTGGAAAAATCATAGCATTGACTATCATACCTTTGTCAGCAATGTGATTTTTCTGCTTTTTAATATGCTGTCCAAGTTTTTCATAGCTTTCCTTCCAAGGGGCAAGCGTCTTTTCATTTTGTGGCTTCAATCAACATCCACAGTGATTTAGGAACCCAGGAAAAGAAAATGTGTCACTGTTTCCACATTTTCCCC
This sequence comes from Neotragus pygmaeus, assembly GCA_006410875.1. NCBI lineage: Eukaryota > Metazoa > Chordata > Mammalia > Artiodactyla > Bovidae > Neotragus > Neotragus pygmaeus. The sequence continues at coordinate 1,211,630 of SJYV01018776.1, read as the reverse complement.
TTCTATTTGCACTGTATTTGCATTGAAGTGGTGGGACTGGATGCCATTATCTTAGATTTTTGAATGTTGATGTTCAAGCCAGATTTTTCACTCGGCTCTTTCACCCCAATCAAGAGGCTTTTTAGTTCCTCTACACTTTCTGCCATAAGAGTGGTATCATCTACATATCTGATGTTGTTGATATTTCTTCTTGAAATCTTGATTTCAGCTTGTGAGCCATCCAGTCCAGCATTTTGCAATGATGTTTTCAATATATAACCTAAATAAGTTAGGTGACAATGTACAGTCTTGTTGTACTCCTTTTCCAATTTTGAACCAGTGAGTTGTTCCATATTCAATTCTAACTGTTGTTCCTTGACCCACATACAAGTTTCTCAGAAGACAAGCAAGGTGGTCTATTATTCTCAAGTCTTTAAGAATATTCTACAGTTTGTTGTGATCCACACAGTCAAAGCCTGTAGTGTAGTCAATAAAGCAGAGGTAGATGTTTTTTCTGAAATTTCATTGCTTTCTCTATGATACAATTAGTGCTGGCAATTTATTTGTTCTTCAGTTCAGTTCAGTTCAGTCATTCAGTTGTGTCAGACCCCCATGGACTGCAGCACATCAGGCCTCCCTGTCCATCACCAACTCCCAGAGTTTACTCAAACTCAAGTCCATTGAGTTGGTGATGCCATCCAACTACCTCATCATCTGTCATCCACTTTTGCTCCCACCTTCAATCTTTTGAGGCATCAGAGTGTTTTCAGATGAGTCAGATCTTTGCATCAGGTCACCAAACTATTGTAGTTTCAGCTTCAGTATTAGCCCTTCCAATGAATATTTAGCATTGATTTCTTTAGGATGGGTTGTTGGATCTCTTTGCAGTCCAAAGGACTCTCAAGAGTCTTCTCCAACACTATAGTTCAAAACATTAGAAACATCAATTAAAAAAATTCTACAGTGCTCAGCTTTGTTTATATTCCAACTTTCACATTCACACATGACTTTGGGAAAAACCACAGCTTTGACTAGATGGACTTTTTGGCAAAGTAATGTCTCTGCTTTTTAATATGCTGTCGAGGTTGGTCAAGTACTGCATTTCAGACTCTTTTGTTGACCATCATGACTACTCCATTTCTTCTGAGGGATTCCTGCCTGCAGTAGTAGATATGATGATCATCTGAGTTAAATTCACCCATTCCAGTCCATTTTAGTTTGTTAATTCCTAGAATGTCGACGTTCACTCTTGCCATCTCTTGTGTGACCACTTCCAATTTGCCTTGATTCATGGACCTGACATCCCAGGTTCCTAAGCAATATTGCTCTTTACAGCATTGGACTTTGCTTCTATCACCAGTCACATGCACAACTGGGTATTGTTTTTGCTTTGGCTCTATCCCTTCATTCTTTTTGGAGTTATTTCTCCACTGATCTCCAGTAGCATATTGGGCATCTACTGACCTGAAGAGTTTCTCTTTCGGAAGAGGAGGAACTCCTATCATTTTGCCTTTTCATAGTGTTCATGGGGTTCTCAAGGCAAGAATACTGAAGTGGTTTTCCATTCCCTTCTCCAGTGGACGACATTCTGTCAGACCTATCCACCATGACCTGACCATCTTGGGTTGCCCCATGTGCAAGGCTTGGTTTCATTGAGTTAGACAAGGCTGTGGTCCTAGTGTGATTAGACTGACTAGTTTTTCTGTTAGTGTGGTTTAAGTGTGTTTCTGTGAGTATGGCTTCAGTTGAATGGTTCTATGAAGACCTACAAGACCTTTTAGAACTAACACCCAAAAAAGATGACCTTTTCATTATAGGGGACTGGAATGCAAAAGTAGGAAGTCAAGAAACACCTGGAGTAACAGGCAAATTTGGCTTGGAATGCAGAATGAAGCAGGGCAAAGACTTATAGAGTTTTGCTGAGAAAATGCACTGGTCNTGCACGGGGATGATCCACAGAGACAATGTGGGGTGGGAGGTGGGAGGGGGATTCAGGATTGGGAGCTCGTATACACCTGTGGTAGATTCATGTCGATGTGTGGCAAAACCAATACAGTATTGTAAGGTAGAATAAAGTAAAAATAAATAAATAAAAGAAGCTTACACAAGCCCCTTAGCCTTAGCCATCAAAGGGCAGACAGAAGCAGCAAGTAGCAGTGTCACAGAAGCTAACACAAAAACCATTATTACAGAAAGTTAATCATGATGAAAAAGCAGGAAGTTATGTCCCAGATAAGGGACAAGATTAAACACCATAAAAACAACTAGATGAAGTGGAGAAAGGCAACCTTTCAGAAAAAGAATTCAGAATGATGACAGTGAAGATGACCCAAGATCTCAGGAAAAGAATGGAGGCAAAGATTGAGAAGTTGCAATAAATGTTACCAAACACCCAGAATAACTAAAGAACAGAGATGAATAATACACTAAAAGGAATCAACAGCAGAATAATTGAGGCAGAAGAATGCATAAAAGACCTGGGGGACAAAATGGTGGAAATCACTGCCACAGAACAGAATATAGAAGAAAGAATGAAAAGAAATTAAGACAGCCTAAGAGACATCTGAGACAACATGAAATGCACCAACATTCACATTATATGGGTCCCAGAAGGAGAANAATGCATAAAAGACCTGGGGGACAAAATGGTGGAAATCACTGCCACAGAACAGAATATAGAAGAAAGAATGAAAAGAAATTAAGACAGCCTAAGAGACATCTGAGACAACATGAAATGCACCAACATTCACATTATATGGGTCCCAGAAGGAGAAGAGAGAGAAAGGACCCGAGAAGACATTTGAAGAGATAATAACTGAAAACTTAATCAAGCAAGTCCAAGAAACACAGAGAGTCCCAGGAAGGATAAATCCAAGGAGGAACATAGTAATCAAACTGACAGAAATTAAAGACAGAGATAAAACATTAAAAGTGACAAGGGAAAAATGACAAATAACATACAAGGGAATTCCATCAGTCTATCAGTTGAAGTTGATTTCTCAACAGAAACTCTACAAGCCAGAAGGGAATGACATGACATATTTAAAGTGATTAAAGGGAAGAACCTATAACCAAGAATACTCTACCCAGCAAGACTCTCCTTCAGATTTGATGGAAAAATCAAAAGCTTTCCAGACAAGTAAAAGTTAAGAGAATTCAGCACCACCAAACCAGCTTTACAACAAATGCTAAAGGAACTTCTCTAGGCAGGAAGCACAAGAGAAGGAAAGACCCTACAGAAAATAAACATAAAACAACTAAGAACATGGTAACAGGACCATACATATCAATCATTACCTTAAATGTAAACAGACTAAACAAACCAACCAAAATACATAGACTGGCTGGGTAGATGAAAACATGTGCATGTATGGATTTCTACTTATCACATCACTCTGCTTAACCCCTCCAAACTGTATGTATTAATTTATATTGTTAAGTTTATCATGTTCCCATTATGGCACGCAACTGTAATTATCTTTTATTTTTTCTCCAGATATTGATTGTGAAAGCTGATAAACATCTTTTACTACTGTGATTATGTAACTATTATTCACTTAATACCACTGTATCATGACTGGTCAACAGAAAAGCAATAGAACTCGATATCACCAAAACTAGAATCTAATAGAAAAATCTGCAATCATTTTTTAAAATCAAGATGCATATCAGAATTATCTTGAAAGTTTTTGAAAAATACAAATGCTCAGGTATTGCTATTTTCTCCAGAGTTCCAGATACGTTTCTAATGAGCAGTCATGCTTAAAAACAACTGTATTCTATGATGGTCTTTTCCTTTTATCTAGTTTTTTTCAGTTTTTCTATTTCATATTCAGTGCTCCCATTTCATTTAGTTTATGTTCTCCAGTTTCTCCAGTTAGAAAAATTTCTCCAATTTCTCTCTTTTTTTAATAGTCTTTCTCAAGCATTTATCAAGTGTAGTGGAAAAACTCTTGTATAAATCCAAATATGCATAATATGTATTTTAGAAAACTTGCAAATTTTTGCCTTACTAAAAAAAATGACATTTTGATTCCACTTGTTTGACTTAGTATGAATAGAATGCTATATTTCTAATTAATAAGTAGATACACAACGAGTAACAAAAGTTTACTGTATACCACAGGAACTATAGGCAATATCTTATAATAACCTATGACAGAAAATAATTTCAAAAATAATGTTGCTTTTTTGTATAATGAAATCACCTTGCTGGGCACCTGAAACACTGTAAGTCAACTCTACTTCAATAAAACATATATTTAAAGGTTAAAAAAAATACCTAAGAATAAGGAATAGAACTATCATATGACCCAGCAATACCACTACTGGGCATATATCTTTAGAAAACCATACCTGAAAAAGATACATGTACCCCAATGTACACTGCAGCACTATTTACAACAGCCAGGACATGGAAGCAACCTATAAATCTGTTGATGAATGGATAAATACGCTGTGGTGCATATATACGATGGAATATTATTCAGCCATAAAAAGGAACGAATTTGAGTCAGTTCTAGTGAGGCAGATGAACCTACAGCAGGTTATACAGAGTGAGTAAGTCAGAAAGAGAAAAACAAACACTGTGTATTAACGCACATATATGGAACCTAGAAAAATGGTACTGATGAACCTATTTGCAGGGCAGGAATAGAGACTCAGACATAGAAACAGACTTCTGGACACAACGGAGGAAGGAAAAGGTCGGATAAATTGAGAGAGTAGCCTTGAAATATATGCATTACCATATGTAAAACAGACAGCTAATGGGAAGTTGCTATGTAACACAGGAAGCTCAACCTGGTGCTCTGTGACAACCTAGACAGACAAGATAGGGTAGCAGATAGGAAGGAAGTTCAAGAAGGAAGGGACATATGTATACCTATGGCTGATTCATGATGGTGCATGACAGAAACCAACATGACACTGTAAAGCAACTATCCTCCATCAAAAATAAATAGATTTTTAAAAATACCTAGGAATAAACTTAACCAAGGAGGTGAAAGATCTGTATTTTAAAAACTATTAATATAAAACAGTGAAAGAAATTAAAGGTACAAAGAAATGTAAAGATATATTGTATCCATGGCTTGAAAAAATAGTATTGTTAAAATGTACATCCTACCCAAAGCAGAAGACGCTTAGTCCTTGGAAGAAAAGTTATGACCAACCTAGATAGTATATTCAAGAGCAGAGACATTACTTTGCCGACTAAGGTCCGTCTAGTCAAGGCTATGGTTTTTCCTGTGGTCATGTATGGATGTGAGAGTTGGACTGTGAAGAAGGCTGAGCGCCAAAGAATTGATGCATTTGAACTGTGGTGTTGGAGAAGACTCTTGAGTCCCTTGGACTGCAAGGAGATCCAACCAGTCCATTCTGAAGGAGATCAACCCTGGGATTTCTTTGGAANGAGAGTTGGACTGTGAAGAAGGCTGAGCGCCAAAGAATTGATGCTTTTGAAGTGTGGTGTTGGAGAAGACTCTTGAGAGTCCCTTGGACTGCAGGGAGATCCAACCAGTCCATTCTGAAGGAGATCAGCCCTGGGTGTTCTTTGCAAGGAATGATGCTAAAGCTGAAATTCCATTACTTTGGCCACCTCATGTGAAGAGTTGACTCATTGGAAAAGACTGATGCTGGGAGGGATTGGAGGCAGGAGGAGAAGGGGACGACCGAGGATGAGATGGCTGGATGGCATCACGGACTCAATGGACATGAGTCTGAGTGAACTCTGAGAGATGGTGATGAACAGGGAGGCCTGGCGTGCTGCAATTCATGGGGTCGCAAAGAGGTGGACACGACTGAGCAACTGAACTGAACTGAACTGAAAACAATAATTAAGCAATAAGCCAACAAGTATTTTATTTTAGGATAACATGTTTTATGAACAGTCAAGAGATAAAGTATTATATTATTAATTGTAGATTATTTGTTGTGACCAGATCAACAAAATGCTATTATGTAGACCATTCCCCATGGGATATGAGAATGACTTTGTTATACAAAATGTCTCTCTGTAAATCTGTATGCCAGAATCAGATTTTTCAGTGACAGAACTTTATTCTATATCACTACCAGCACAGAGTCCTGCTCTCTGACCTGTACTGAGAACGTGAAAAGAAAGAATTTTTACTGCTCTCCTTGCTACTCAGAAGAAACAGGTATGTAGGCAGAACTCTGAACCAGGATCCTCAAGTTCCAGCACCATAATTAACCTTGGAAAACCCACTTACCATATTGTACATTAATTTCCACAACAATATAATGTAGATAATAATTCCTCATTTAACAACTTCCTAGAGTTATTAGGCTTCACTTGTGACTCAGCTGGTAAAGAATCCACCTCCAATGCGGGAAACCTGGGTTTGATCCCTGGGTTGGGAAGATCCCCTGGGGAAGGGAAAGTCTACCCACTCTAGTATTCTGGCCTGGAGAATTCCACAGACTGTATAGGACAGGGGGTTGCAAAGAGTCAGACACAAGTGAGTGGCTTTCACTCCCAGAGCTACTGTTAAGAGCAAAAGGCTAGAATAAAAATGTTTTTTCCCTAAAGTATGCAACTGGGACACGACAGTGACCTCTCACACACACACACAAAGTGTGTAGTAATAGACATGTGCAAGGAGATAAGGTAATTCTTTTATTGACCAGTGATGTGGCTAGAACACAGATAAGGACCAGGCTGCTCATCAGAGTTCATAATAAATATATGTTTTGCAAGAGGTACAGATACAGTGTAGGTGGACTGGACGCTGGCGATTTGTATCAGCGAGAGTCATCAGTATCCTAGCCCTGGTAACTTTTGCTAGTAGCTAGCTCATCCAGGACATATTCTGAACTTCCCCTGAATAATCACTCTCTCTAGATATCCCTGTCATCCTTTCTCCTTTGGGTGGGAGAGTCATCTCCTTCAGTGTCTGCCAGACAAGAGAGCTTATTACATTACCTTTATTAAATTTCCTTTTGCTCTTCAACTCTCATTGCCTATGCCCTCTCATTTCTATCAGGCTTATAACATTTAATTTCTCCTTTCCTCTCCTATTATTGAGTCCAATTTTCATCCCAATTGTGAGGCTACAGAATGTAGCTTTCATTCCAGTGGGAGTTCTCCATGGATGCTTTTAGATTGACAACCTTACTTATTAATATCATTACCAATTAATCATTTTAAGCACAAGCAATATGTTGAATACCCTTATTTGAGCTTTTCAAATATCTATGGCTCCTGACTTAAATGAGACATGGTTTTATTCCTGATTGGTAGGTTGTTTTTTTTTTTTTTAATTTCCCTTGACCTAGATTTGTGATCATCCACTGGTAATGACTTATACAGTAGATTAAATTGTGGGAGGGTCCTTTAAGGAATACTGAAATAGTTATCCTATATCCTTTAGATACAGTTCAAGATTCACAGGGTAGCTTTGTAGCTTTCAGAGTTCTATGCAATCTGTTCAACAAAACAATAAGAATTTCTCAGAAATCACTCTCTTTTGTCAAATTATTTGCCACTGTCCTACAGTGTCTACTAATTAATTTAGTTTGGAGTATTCTACAGGCTGCTTTATTCTGAATTTAGAATGTTTTACATCTTCTTCTGACCCCGGCACCCCCCACAATTTTCATGTTCTTGTCTATTCTCTTAAAATCCTACCTACACTATGGCAGTGTTAAAGTTCCTGTCTTCCCTGCTTAGTTGAGGTGTCCTTTCTGGACATATGTGTTGTGCTATGCTCGGTATTTAGTTATTTATATTGTTCTATTTTATTATCTCATTTGTCCATTGGCATTACCTGCCTCATTTTACCCCACCCGAAAAAATGTCCTTTTCATTATACGGGACTAGAATGCAAAAGTAGGAAGTCAAGAAACACCTGGAGTAACAGGCAAATTTGGCCCTGGAATATGGAATGAAGCAGGACAAAGGCTAAAAGAGTTTTGCCAAGAGAACGCACTGGTCATAGAAAACATCCTCTTTGAACAACACAAGAGAAGACTCTACACATGGACATCATCAGGTGGTCAACACCAAAATCAGATTGATTATATTATTTGCAGCCAAAGAGGGAAAAGTTCTATACGGTCAGCAAAAACAGGACCAGGAGCTGACTATGGCTCAGATCAAGAGCTCCTTATTGCCAAATTCAGACTTAAAATGAAGAAAGTAGGGAAAACTACTAGACAATTCAGGTATGACCTAAATCAAATCGCTTGTGATTATACAGTGGAAGTGAGAAATAGATTTAAGGGCCTAGATCTGATAGACAGAGTGCCTGATAAACTATGGAATGAGGTTCATGACATTGTATGGGAGACAGGGGTCAAAACCATCCCCATGGAAAAGAAATGCAAAAAGCAAAATGGCTGTCTGGGGAGGGCTTACACATAGCTGTGAAAAGAAAAGAAGTGAAAAGCAAAGGAGAAAAGGAAAGTATCTGAATGCAGAGTTCCAAAGAATAGCAAGAAGAGATAAGAAACCCTTCCTCAGTGATCAATACAAAGAAATAGAGGAAAAGAACAGAGTGGGAAAGACTAGAGATCTCTTCAAGAAAATTAGAGATACCAAAGGAACATTTTATGCAAAGATGGGCTCGATAAAGGACAGAAATGGCATGGACCTAAGAGAAGCAGAAGGTATTAAGAGGTGGCAAGAATACACAGAAGAACTGTACAAAAAAGATCTTCATGACCCAGATAACCACGATGGTGTGATCATTCACCTAGAGCCAGATATCCTGGAATGTGAAGTCAAGTGGGCCTTAGAAAGCATCACTATGATTGGGAGCTCATGTACACCTGTGCTGGATTCATGTCAATGTATGGCAAAGCCAATAGAGTATTGTAAAGTAAAATAAAGTAAAAAAATAGAAAGAAAGAAAGCATCACTATGAACAAAGCTAGTGGAGGTGATGGAATTCCAGTTGAGCTGATTCAAATCCGGAAAGATGATGCTGTGAAAGTGCTGCACTCAATATGCCAACAAATTTGGAAAACTCATCAGTGGCCACAGGACTGGAAAAGGTCAGTTTTCATTCCAGTCCCAAAGAAAGGCAATGCCAAAGAATGCTCAGACTACCATACAATTGCACTGATCTCACATGTTAGTAAAGTAATGCTCAAAATTCTCCAANAAAAAAAAAAAAATTACCAACCCACTTGACCAAACAAGTGCCAGGGAGAAAGACTTAGTTGCTCAAGTTTGAAGAATATACAGCCTCCAAGCAGGGTACCATGTTCACAAAACTTGGCAGAAGACTGTAGGTATTCATTCAGGCATATAGTTACATGAGGGGTGGGCTGATGAAACCACAAAGTCAAGCAGCAAGCAAATACTTGGCATCTGGAAACATTTGAGCAGGTGAAAGAATTACCAACAAAGGGATGAACGTCACCAGCAGAACTGTGACTCTATTCATAACATTACCAAGTGCAATCCCTATAACAGGCAGGTGGGATATTCAGTAATTGTGTTTATATTTCTGGTTCTAGAATTGAGCTGTCTGGAGAGAGAAAGCTGAGAAAGGTGGAATGGACTTGGCACAATCAGGTATTCATTTAGGAATAGGCCACGGGATTCTTAACAAATTAAAGAATATAGCAGGAGCTCAGTCACCACAACTGGAATGTGAAATATACATCAGGATAACAAGAAGAGTGACACAAAACTGAGCCCCTGTATCTGTCTACTCCAAGAAGTGTTTCTAAGACCAGAGTGGGACTGAGCCTAATGGTAGAAGTCAAAAAATGTCTTCAGCTGTGGGAAGAGGAAGCAAACAGAAGCCAAGCTCAACAGCTACTTCCATCTCCAATATGTATCTCATCAAATAGAAAACATATAGGAAGCAAACCCTTAATTACTTTAGTGTCTTCCTGCCAACAATTTATGAGCAGACACAGCAAGCCTAGAGAGTACGTCATGTTCAAGCCTATGTGTTATGTTAAGCTGAGAGCTAATATTCTTTATTTCGGTAGCATGAAGGAAAAATATGCAGAAAACGATGAGAAGTTAGCCAAAAGAAGTAAAGGAATATTTCTGTGACCCATCGTTACAGTATTGCTTTATTCTGGGAGAGACAATATTGCTTTACTTTTTAAAACTTCAGGAATCAGACAAACCTAGGAAATATTACTATAATTAAAAGAGAAGATATTGTGATGGTTAAGAACGTGAATTCTGAAGTCAGTCCACCTATTTTACATCCTGGTCTCATTATTTACCAGCTTTTTATGGCTTCAAGCAAATATTTAACCTTTTTGTAATTTCAACTTCTCATAAAAAAAAAAAAAACTGAAGATAACAAAAGCAAGTATTAATAAAGTTGTATGATATATATGTTTATATGTATGTTTATATATATATCCAACAAACAAAAACTCACAATTTTTGGCAACACTACACAAACTCTTCAAGAAGAGAATATGTCCTCAATCCACTTTATAGGGTCAGCATTACTCTGATACTAAAACAAGACAAAAGTAGTACAAGACAGAAAACCACTACAATATTGTAAAGTAATTAGCCTCCAATTAAAATAATTAAATTAAAATTTCAAAAAGATACAAAAACAATATCCCAATAGAAATTTTTAACAAAATTTTAGCAAATTAACCCAATATTATAGAGAAAATACTACATAATCAGATGGGGTTTATCATGGGAATCCAAAGGACTACTCAAAAATCAAATAATGTAATTCATCATATTCCCACTTCTAAAAGAATAATGTATTTGTCATCTCAATAAACACATAAAAAATATTTGGCCAAATCTATCATCTACTGTGGTGTTGGAGAAGACTCTTGTGAGTCCCTTGGACTGCAAGGAGATCCAACCAGTCCACCCTAAATGAGATCAGTTCTGGGTGTTTATTGGTAGGGCTGANCCTAGTCCCATCACATCATGGGAAATAGATGGGAAAACAGTGTCAGACTTTATTTTGGGGGACTCCAAAATTACTGCAGATGGTGACTGCAGCCATGAAATTAAAAGATGCTTACTGCTTGGAAGAAAAGTTATTACCAACCTAGACAGCATATTGAAAAGCAGAGACTTGACTTTGCCAACAAAGGTCCGTCTAGTCAAGGCTATGGTTTCTCCTGTGGTCATGTATGGATGTGAAAGTTGGACTGTGAAGAAAGCTGAGTGCTGAAGAATTGATGCTTTTGAACTGTGGTGTTGGAGAAGACTCTTGAGAGTCCCCTGGACTGCAAGGAGATCCAACCAGTCCATTCTGAAGGAGATCAGCCCTGGGTGTTCTTTGGAAGGAATGATGCTAAAGCTGAAACTCCACTACTTCGGCCACTTCATGCGAAGAGTTGACTTATTGGAAAAGACTCTGATGCTGGGAGGGATTGGGGGCAGGATGAGAAGGGGAGGACAGAGGATGAGATGGCTGGATGGCATCACCAACTCGATGGGCATGAGTTTGAATGAACTCCTGTAGTTGGTGATGGACAGGGAGGCCTGGCATGCTGAGATTCATGGTGTCACAAAGAGTCGGACACGACTGAGCAACTGAAGAGAACCATGTAGCAAAGTAATCTTTTCTCCTTTTATTCAAACTGAGACTCGTATTGACTAAGTATATTTTAAACATTTATCCACTATCAACTGGCTTATCTATGTTTGTGTGTTATTTGTGCATTCATTGCTCAGTTGTGTCCAACCCTTTGTGACCCCATGAAATGTTGCCCACCAGGCTTCTCCATCCGTGGAATTTTCCAGGCAAAAATACTGGAATGGTTTGCTATTTTTCTTCTCCAAGGGATCTTCTCAACCCTGGGTTTGAACTTGGGTCTCCCAATTGCATACTGACTCTTAACCATCTGAGCCACTAGGGAAGATGTGCATGTCTAGGGCAGGGTTATAACCTCTCACTTGAGAATCCTTACAGTACTGAAGAATTGTTCAAAAATCTTATTAATGCATTAAAGCTGAATACTGTACAAAAGAAGTAAAACAAAGAAGGTGGTGTTAAAGAATTGATGCTTTTGAACTGTGGTGTGGGAGAAGACACCCGAGAGTTCCTTGGACTTCAGGGAGATCCAACCAGTCAATCCTAAATGAAATCAACCCTGAATATTCTTTGGAAGGACTGATGCTAAAGCTGAAGTTCCAATACTTTGGCCTCATGATACAAAAAGCTGACTCACTGGAAAAGACCCTGATTCTGGGAAAGATTGGAGGCAGAAGGAGAAGGGGACAACAGAGGATGAGATGGTTGGAGGGCATCACTGACTCAATAGGCATGAGTTTGAGCCAACTCCAGGTGATGGTGAAGGACAGGAAAGTGTGGCATACTGCAGTCCATGGAGTTGCAAAGAGTCAGAAACTACTGAAAAACTGAAGAACAACTGCGACAAATATATAACATTTCCTGTGCTTTTGATTCTCTTTTCCTTTGCCTTTCCATTCACAAGAATGCATAGTTTTACGTATACTCTCAAAGGAGTCTATGGCCTCATAGAAAATTAGGAACCTCCGTACTGAACTTGGCAGGATAGAGGCAAAGCTGTTCATTCCATAGGAGCGTAGGAGGTTAACAGGGTGCAATGTAGATTGGGAAGATTTTCTTCCAAACTCTACCCTTATTTCTTAGTGAATTTAGGCTGCTGTATCAGAAAAGGACCTTCCAGGTCTCTTAAAATGGATTTCCACAGTGCCCTAGAAGTCAAAAAAGTTCTTATTTACTGCCTCTCCTCACTCTTTTGGGGAATCTTCCTCCCACTCCAGTCCACTGCCCAAAGCCTATCAGTAGAGCTGTGCCCCAGGCTTTGTACTGGTGGGGTGAAATGCCTCAAGCAAATCCAGAATTAAAAAGTTCCACAGGGAGTGTCCCTGGGAGGATTAAGGAAATAGGACTCTGATTTCCCCTCTAGCAACAATCCTGTTTCCCCACCAACCCTTCAGGGTAAGGAGGGAAGCTCTGTATGAATTAGAATCTCAAAGCAAGTCTGCCAACCAGGTCCACAGTAATTGTCATCCCTTTCTGTTTTAGGAAAAGAAAATCTCATTTCTGACTTTCCCTTAGACTACAGCTCTCATTCCACCCCCACTCACCTGAGCTAATTCAGTACAAAGTTGCCTTTTTCTCCCATTTCAGAAGTTTGTCCTTTATTGGGCTTCCCTCTAGACAAGCACTAATTTTCCATGGGTGTAAGGCGGAGAAGGCAATGGCACCCCACTCCAGTACTCTTACCTGGAAAATCCCGTCAACGGATAGGCTGCAGTCTATGGGGTCGCTGAGAGTTGGACATGGCTCAGTGACTTCACTTTCACTTTTCACTTTCATGCATTGGAGAAGAAAATGGCAACCCACTCCAGTGTTCTTGCCTGGAGAATCCCAGGGACAGCGGAGCCTGGTGGGCTGCTGTCTATGGGGTTGCACAGAGTCAGACACGACTGAAGCGACTTTGCAGCAATAGCAGCAGCAGCAGCAAGGTGAGGGGAGGAAGAGGAGACATTATGCTAACATAATTCTATCTCTTCTTTCTCTTAGAAGGGCAAATCTCAGTTCTCAGGAAGGCTCTTCCACAAGGCTTTTAAATACCTGAACTGCTCCTTTGAGGATCAGTGAATGTGGAACACAGTTTTAGACTAAAAAATGTGGAAGTAGAAGCAAAGTAAAGTTTGCAAAATGCACCCTGTTAAACTTAGATTGGAGAGGCACTTGCCCTGATTCATAGCCAGTCCTCATTTGACATCAGTCCCAGGTGCCACAGTGGTAAAGAATCAATCTGCCAATGCAGGAGATGCAAGAGATAAGGGTTCAATCTCTGGATCAGGAAGATCCCTTCTAGTAGGAAAAGGCCATTCACTCCAGTATTTTGGCCTGGGAAATCCCATGGACAGAAAAGCCTGGCAAGCTACAGGCCAGGGGGTTGCACAGAGTCGAACATGACTGAGTGACTAAGTACACACACACACACACACACACACACACTCAAAATCTCACCTGTTTCCAAGTCTGAGAACTTTAGGTGACACAAAAGACTGACTTTGACAATATCAAGGACACAGGGGAACATTCCAATAGAGTGCAACATTCTGAGTCCAGTGATCAAATGGGCACAGTTTCCAGAGGGGATCAATAGGCCCTTAGACTAAGCATTCCAAGTTCTCCAGTAGCTCTCTGCTGTGATGAACTATGAGGTAGAAATGCTTCTATCAAACCCTTTGGAAAACAATAAGTTTTAGAGAAAAGACAACCTCTGGGAGGATAAATATTTGCTTTAACCTATTAGTTACAGTTCAAGAACTATTCCTATTTGCATCCTCTGGCCCTATTTACCTCTCACCAGAAGATCCTGGCAGGAAATCTAGGGCCCATATGGGCACCTTATGTTTTGCGGTATTTGCAGCCATTTTTCCTTGTAGATATTTTTCCATATCTGAAGCTATGGAGTCATTTAAAATACGGGCAAGTTTACACTTAGGAAGAAGATTAAATAAAATATCTATGGTGAGATAATATTGTTGGATTACACATGTATTCTCACTGAATTTATTTGGATTAGGGTGAATATATGCAAGTTGAATATGAATTGTGACAAAATGATCAAACTGACTGAAATATATTCCATATAAATAATGGTTTTGATCCTAATTTATTTCTTAAGTATTTACTCACCCCTTACTGTGAACTATACAAAAAAGAAGTTCATGACCCAGATAATAGTGTGATCACTCACCTAGAGCCAGACATCCTGGAATGTGAAGTCAAGTGGGCCTTAGGAAGCATCACTACAAAGAAAGCTAGTGGAGGTGATGGAATTCAAGTTGAACTATTTCAATCCTAAAAAATGATATTATGAAAGTGCTCCAATCAATATGTCAGCAAAATTGGAAAACTCAGCAGTGGCCAGAGGACTGGAAAAGGTCAGTTTTCA
>SJYV01018776.1:1181471-1194041 GCA_006410875.1 Neotragus pygmaeus | reverse complement strand
TTTTTTTTTTTTTTTGCTTTTTTTAAAAATTTTTGGCAAGAAATCTAATTCTTTAATAGAATTTTTTTTAATTTTTTTTTTTACTTTATTTTACTTTACAATAAGTCTCATCTCTTTAAGAATTTTCCACAGTTTGTTGTGATCCACACAAAAATTTAGAGTAGTCAATGAAGAAGAATAGATGTTTTTCTGGAATTTTCTTGCTTTTTATATGATCCAAAGGATGTTGGCAATTTGCTCTCTGGTTCCTCTGACTTTCTAAATCCAACTTGAACATCTGGAAATTCTCTGTTCTGTTGAAGCCCAGCTTGGGAAATTTTGAGCGTTACTTTGCTCGCATGTGATTGCAATTGTGTGGTAGTTTGAACATTCTTTGGCATTGTCTTTCTTTGGGATTGGAATGAAAACATTTTCCAGTCTCATGGCCACTGCTGAGTTTTCCAAATTTGTTGGCATATTGAAGGTAGCACTTTAATAGCATCATATTTTAGGATTTGAAATAATTCAACTTGAATTCCATCACCTCCACTAGCTTTCTTTGTAGTGATGCTTCCTAAGGTCCACTTGACTTCACACTCTAGGATGGCTGGCCCTAGATGAGTGATCACACCATAGTGTTTATCTGGCTTATTAAGATCTTTTTGAATAGTTCTTCTGGTTACTTCTTCTGTTTATTTTCTTGTATACTGTGACCAAGTCATTCTCACATCTAAAAGCCAGCTTACAAACAATTAACAAACAGCCTACAGTGATGAGAAACTGAAAAATCATAAGTTGACTTTTTCACTGAATTTCCATTTCTACAACCCTATTTTCCCCTGTGTTATTGAGGTTTGTTTCATTTAAAAATAAATTATGCAACATTTCTCAGGCTCTTAACATGTCTCAGGCTCTTCAGCCTTTTGACATGTACTATAGTAGATATATGTACGAATAGGGTGTGGTCCTTCATGACAGGGAAATGGAGATATATACATGATTTAACAACATTTCTAGTGCCAAGTTCTAAGCTGAGATGAACCAAGTGGGTGTGCTACCTGTAGGGCACAAGAGAAGTTAGAGACTGATGGGAACAGTACTGATCCAAGGGGTTCCAGGATCTAATCATAAGAGGAGG
This sequence comes from Neotragus pygmaeus, assembly GCA_006410875.1. Classification (NCBI taxonomy): domain Eukaryota; kingdom Metazoa; phylum Chordata; class Mammalia; order Artiodactyla; family Bovidae; genus Neotragus; species Neotragus pygmaeus. Next base: position 1,192,924 of record SJYV01018776.1, on the reverse strand, counting down.
AGCATTTACTCATGGCAGTAGAGTTAGCATCACTGGGGTGCCAACTGGAAATGCTAGTGCAACACATCAAGAATAAAGGGTGAGGCAAGGTGATGCTAGAAAGGAGAGAATGAGCAGTGAGAGCTGAGATGATCAAAGGCAGGCTGGAATATAGCACACGCACACACAAAAATTGGGTCAAGACCAATGGTTCAGAACTAACTCTGTGAACAGCAAGAGAGAGCCAGAGAGCTCCTTTCATGTGATGCCCAGTGTGTGGCCCTGGTGTGAGAATGAAGGCTTACAGCAATCATTAAGGGTTGAAGCAAAGCACATTTATAATGTGGGCTCAAGGAACAGCACATATCATAGGGTGAATAATCATTATAAATATTAAAGAACATTATTGTACTTTTTAAAATAATTTACCAATTGATTAATACATGTGTCCTATGCAGGAAAAAATTGATAATGATTAAATAATTCAAAAACCTTGATTTATCTGCATGTTTTGTCTGCAATAATTCTCCTATTATGCCTTACTTGTCAATCAGAAATCACATTCCTAGGGCCTTGTCTCAAACTGCCTCGTACTTCTCTGCTACTGCAGGTTATTTTCTTGCTGTGTTTATTCCTCTTACCAATTCTTACCTATATGCTACAGTCTTCATAAATAGATGACAACTGATGTACTGGGTCAGAAACCTTAGCTTTTTAACAGACTAAACTTGTTTTGCTCCCTTTTTAAAAATTTTCTATTTTGAAAGATTGGCAAACAAACCCCTTTTAAGGATTGTGGTAGATCTACAATGCCCTAGAAAACCACGTTGAGCATTGCCCAGTTACTTAGGCCTCATTCATTCTTGACCCCAGCTTTCTTCAAAAAACTAAGTCCTGGCTGTATCTTCTCCTTTATGTATATTCCGAAATTGCCATTCATAATTTTGAAATTCTTTGTTAGATAAACATCACTCTGTCTTTCCCCCATCAATCTCAGCATTTTCCACATTTAAAAATCAAATTGCAAGGCTATCTTAATTAATAATGCTCCCAATTATGAAGAATTATAAGCAATTCTATTTACAAGTGATGCTACCACATTGACTCAACCAAACAGTATATCACCAACACAAGCATTGTATAGACTTCAGTGCACTAAACTGAATTAGTAGTATGTGATTAATTAGAGAGCACTTAAAGCAGTAAGTCTTACAATTTAGAAGAGTGATTAATCATGACGGTCATGAATTGGAAAGGGTAGTGCATGATTTTGTTGCTGTTGTTCCATTGCTAAGTCATGCTGGATTCTTTGCAATCCTATGAACTGGAGCATGCCAGGCTTCCGTTTTTCACTATGTCCCAGAGTTTGCTCAAATTCATGCCCATTGAGTGGATGATACCATCTCATCCACTGTCACCCTCTTCTCCTTTTTCCTTCAATCTTTCCCAGAATCAGGGTCTTATCCAATGAGTTGGCTCTTTTCATCAGATGACCAAAGTATTGGAGCTTCTGCTTCAGCATCAATCCTTCCAGTGATATTCAGGGTTGATTTCCTTTAGGATTGACTGGTTTAATCTCCTTGCTGTCCAAGGAACTGTCAAGAGTCTTCTCCAGCAACCACAATACGAAAGCATTGCCAATTTTATGGTCCAATTCTCACATCCATACATGACTACTGGAAAAACCATAGCTTTGGCTATGCAGACCTTTGTTGGCAAAGTGATGTCTCTGCTTTTTAAAATGCTGTCTAAGTTTGCAATAGCTTTCCTTCCAAGAAGGAATAGTTTTTTAATTTCATGACTGTGGTCACTGACCACAGTGATTTTAGAGCTGAAGAAAAGAAAATCTATCACTGCTTCCACATTCTCCTGTTCTATTTGCCATGAAGTCATTGGATCAGATGCAATGATTTTAGTTTTTTTTTATGATGAGTAGTAAGAAGACAGTTCCTATCCAAGAGGCACTAACAATCACATTGAACAAGACCAATATACATGAAACAATTGTTTAACAGTAAAAAATGGTATAGGAAGTATTCTCAGTGAGAAGACACAGACTGTGTGAATGGCTTAAAAGCTAAAACAATCAATTGGAATTGACTAATTATTCTAAACTCATCATGAATTTTTTCCTAAATTTAGGTAACATTTCTGGAGACTTTCTCTTTGTTTCATAAAACCACCAAAACTAAAAATAGGGCATGATAATATAGACAAGTTAACCTAGATTGAAATTAAATAGCAAATATTATAAAACTTGAATTAAATGATATTTACCAAATTTCTGAACAGTAAAGTTTAAACTGAAATTCTCTTTTAGTTTTCCACTGGAAAGTATTGACCCTCTTCAAACAATTAACTCTCTGTGTGTGTCTCTGTCTCTGTCTCTGTCTGTCTGTCTGTCTGTCTCTCTCTCTCTCTCTGTATATATATATATATCAGTTCAGTCACTCAATCGTGTCCGACTCTTTGCGACCCCAAGAAATCGCAGCATGCCAGGCCTCCCTGCCCATCATCAACACCCAGAGTACACTCAGACTCACGTCCACCGAGTTCGTGATGCCATCCAGCCATCTCATCCTCTGTCGTCCCCTTCTCATCCTCCCCCTAATCCCTCCCAGCATGAGTCTTTTCCAATGAGTCAACTCTTCGCACGAGGTGGCCAAAGTATTGGAGTTTCAGCTTTAGCATCAATCCTTGCAAACACCCAGAGCTGATCTCCTTCAGAATGTACTGGTTGGATCTCTGTGCAGTCCAACAGACTCTCAAGAGTCTTCTCCAACATCACAGTTCAAAAACATCAATTCTTTGTCACTCAGCCTTCTTCACAGTCCAACTCTCACATCCATACATGACCACAGGAAAAACCATAGCCTTGACTTGATGGACCTTAGTCGGCAAAATAATGTCTCTGCTTTTGAATATACTATCTAGGTTGGTCATAACTTTTCTTCCAAGGAGTAAGGGTCTTTTAATTTCATGGCTGCAGTCACCATCTGCAGTGATNCCCACATAATCGCACATTTAAATGTCACCAGTAAGAAAGCTAAGAATAAATTCACAAGCATGCTTGCATCCAAGCACAGGTAACACAAGCAGGCACACCCACACATACACACACATACACATTCGCATACTCACAGTGGTACTGAAAACAAACTTGCCAATTTGCAAATGGAACATCAGAGTCCATTAGAACAAAGGAGGCCCTGTGGCTTAAATGGGCAAATAATTGGTTTTTGTCCTGTGTCATGTTTTAATTAAAGATAGCAATGCAATCTACAATTTATCTAGAAATTACTAAAAACCTCTTTTACCAGAGACAAAAAGGGTCAATACATTTTGTCTCTATGGCATAAAGCATCTCAGGTTACTTTGTCCCTATTTATTACAGTAATTCAGGGTTGAAAGTAAACATTCAATTGATGAGAGTGAAATCATATTTTGAGAGTAAATAAGGACATTTTTGAAATTAGTTGTTTGCTTCAATAGCTTTCAAGACAATCTGAAGGCCTTTGCTCTAGGGATAGATAAAGAGGTAAACAAACCCAGGGAAGAAAACAGTCAGAACTCTTAGACAAAGCTGAGAGATAAATGTCTATGAAAACAGACGATAATAACTCTTCCCATCTCTGGGAGGAACTAGAACAATTCAACAAGCTCTGTGCCTGTTTCTTTCTGTAAAGTAGGTTTTCAAATTTTTCTGCTTCTTCTCAGGATGATGAAAGCAAAATATCATGTTAGCATCTTGAAAGCTAAATTCTGTTTCTGAAACTATTGTGAGAAGTCACCAAATGCAGAAGTGGAAATCTCTTTTCAGCTTCCAAATTGAGCATTTATCTAGGCCTTCCCACCGAAGAAATGAAATCATCTCAATAGCGTTTTGGTACACTATACAGAGAAGAGTTGAGATGGAGAAAATAGAATGACCCTACCATCATTATCCATAGCTGATAAATGGTGGTATTAGTGACCCAGATGAATTTGAATCCTTTCTCCCTCTAGTTATTTTGATAATACTGGAATCGACTGAAGTGCATGAAATTAACAATTAAAAGGGGTTAAGCAGACACTTAATACTTGTTCTATTTTGTACAATTGAGCAGTAATGCATTTTCTGTAATCAGAATTTTTATTTCTCCTTGGGAAAAAAAAAAAAAAGGAAATGTTTATGTCTCAGAAGCAAAGCCTCCCCGGATCTGCGCCTCCTCGCACGCATGTGGGTGTGTTGTTTGTGGTGGCCTCGCCAGCTTGCCTGGCCAGCCTGCCTCTCTCCTTTTGCAACAGCTCCACCTTTGGGCCTCTAAAGGGAAAGGTCTTTTTTGCTAAAGGATATGAAAACTGGCAGTAACTAGAAATAGGCACTCAACCTTTTGTTCAATCAAACCAAAAAAAAAGAAGAAATTATTTTCCTCATCAGAAAGACACAAAGGAAAAAGGGAATAAAGGAGGGAGAACGGGACAGTAACTAGGGATGTTAGAGAGAGGTAGAGAGGAAGGAGGGAAAGAGAGAAAGGAGGGAAGCAGGAAGGAACAGGGGAAGCATTCTTTTTGACCAGAAGAAGATGCCGCAGCTCATCCAATTGTCCTTCTTTAGAGGCGTCCTGCCTGAACTGCAGACACCTGAAAAATTCTGATTCACCCGGGCCCAGGATTGCTGTTTCAAACTTCCTCACTCCTGCCATTTTCTTATTGTTTGTTTATAAACTTTAGCACCAGACTAATAAATGTGAAGTTAAGAGACCATTTGGGTTTCTGTTAAGCCCATTCTTTTTAAAAAGAGTGAAAGTGTTAGTTGCTCAGTTGTGTCCAACTCTTTTGAGAGCTGATGGACTGGAGTCCACCAAGCCTGCCAGGCTGCCCTGTCCTTGGAATTTTTCAGGCAAGAATACTGGAGTGAGTCGCTTCTTCCTTCTCCAGGGGATCTTTCTGACCCAGGGATTGAATTTGGGTTTTCTGAATTGCAGGTGGATTCTTTAACATCTCAGCCACCAGGAAAGGACCATTCTTTTTAAAATGAAAATTAAATACAATGTGTGGCAAGATTCTTACTATTTCTTTCTGAATGCTCAACAGCCTTGGATTCTTTCCAGACAAATACAACCTCACTCCCAGGAAGCAGGACCTTGGCTAACCAGAGATGGGAGAAGGAACACAAGAAACTTCTTAAATTCCACTGTCAACTAAACCCTGATCCTTAGATGTGTGAGTTTCAGAGATGTATCCTGGGAATAGACGATCCATAGCTCAGTTGGCAGAGCTGGAAATCTAAGCAAATCTTTGTTTAGGGGAACTGGTATGAAACTGTTAGTATTAATATGAAAAGATCTGAAAAAAATGTATGCCCCAAATTCTATACCCAGCAAAGATGTAGATTTTTATAATCAAATTTATGAGCTTATGAGACAAAAATATTGCAGTGCATAGAATGTGAGTAGAATGGAAGAGACATTTTCATGTTTTAGATTAATGCCAGGATCTAGGCAAGTCCATGCACTCCGCTTTGGAGACTTTAATTCTTACCTTCATAGCTTCAAATGTGGGTTGGCTCTCACAGTCCTGATTCCTTGCTATGTAGTCACTGAAAATCACTTTGCATAGTTCACCAAGACCCAAAATTCAAAGTGCCTCCTTCAATAAATAACTTCTTGCTCAAAATCATTTAAAGTTCTCATTATTCATAGGTTAAAATTCATATTTCCCATTCCTACTATCAAGGTCTTTGAAGGCCTGCTCCTATGTCCCTCTGCCAATAATCTCATTTAGGCAGTGATTCCCAAGCTTTTGACACCAGGGACTGGTTTTGTGGAAGATAATTTTCCCATGAATGGGAAGTAGGGGGTGATTCAGGTAGTAATGTGAGCAGTGGGGAGTGATGGGGTGCAGCAGATGAAGCCTTGCTTACTGGCCAGCTTTTCCCCTCCTTCTATGTGGCCCTATTCCTAATAGACCATGGGCCAGGAGCAGTCCTCAGGTCCAGGGTTGGGAATCCCTGACTTTAGACCTTTTCAGACCTTGGTTAGACATTCACTGACTCACCCCCAAGACCACTCTGAACTTTCTTTCCATGACATGCTCCCTCAAGATCTACCTGCAGTCCACCTGCCTTATAGAGATGGCACCCCAGACAAACCCATTCACTGAAGCATTTACTCTCTTATAAATCTGTACTGCTGACCGTGTCAGCTCTCACTGACAGTGTATACTTTATAGGGGATGATTGATTCCGATCCTTCTCAATGTGTATATGTGTGTGAGTCTCATGGTTTTTTTAGTCAGTTGAGTTACAAGCTTTCTGAGGGCACATCTTATGCCTATCTGAATTCCTTGTAACAATTAAGATAGTGCTTTCTATGTATGAGGTGCTGGATTTTTATTATTGATTGATTGCATTGGCAGGAAAATGAGTGTTCCAGTTTATTTTTGCACCCAAATGGTTCTATGTGGCATCTTTCTTGATAGTTTAATGAGTCAATAATTGAATAAGTCTGATTTGCAGCAAAGCAGGTATGTGCATGCATCCCAAGTGCCAAGTCATTTCAGTTGTGTCCAACTCTTTGTGACCTTATGGACTGTAACCCACCAGGCTCCTCTTTCCATGGAATTCTCCAGGCAAGAATACTGAAGTGGGTTGTCATGCCCTTCTCCAAGGGATCTTCTGATGCAAGGATCAGATCAGAGTCTCATTGTCTCCTGCAATGGCAGGCAAGTTCACCACTAGCGCCGCCTGGGAAGCCCCCAAAGCAGGCACTTTCACTTTTAAGCCATCTTTAAATATTTAGTCATTTTGTATTGCAAAAATAAGTAGGCTTTTTTATATTATCTCTTATCTTACACTTCTCAGCTATATTTACAAGTTTTTAAAATTTATTTCAAATTTCTGTAAATCTTACATAAGTTGAAACCAGAAAATAAAAGTCTTATTTTGGTGCATAATTTTTCGTACACCCACCCTATTTTATTGGAAGCAAACTTAGCTCCAAAAACTCTTGTAACTCACAACAATCACACAGACCACAAAGGTATCCAGTCTATCCCTATCATGCATATCTACACTTCCTTTAAAAAATTCAGTTGAAGAATATTGGTTACTCAAAAATCATTGTGTATTCCACTCCAGTGTTCTTGCCTGGAGAATCCCAGGGATGACGGAGCCCAATGGGCTGCCGTCTGTGGGACTGCACGGAGTTTGACACGACTGAAGCGACTTAGCAGTAGCAGCATTCTCCAGTTAGAAGTCATTCTACCTTTCCTTTATGTTCTGAGAAAATGTTCTTTCCTTTGCTACCGAATGGTGAATTATTTCTCAAAATAGGGCCCTTATGTTTCTGTTTGTCACACAGCTGGTCACAATGGACACCAGAAGCCCTGGATGAAAATGGATGATGCTCGGAGGGATTTTCACAGCACAGATGCTGAGAGAAGGCCCTGCATTACTCCAAGGGGTCTTTTCCTTATGTTTGAGGAAGGTGGACTTTGAATGTCTACATTGTGGTGGAATATACATCTTTATCAATCAACTGGTATCTATCCTGCTCATTTATACAAAATATTGTAGTAATTGCAGAAGCAATATTGATCATGGCTTCTGCCCTCAAATTCTGAGCAAGGCTATAGAATCTTAAAATTAACACTTGTTAAGCAACAGTGGTTTGTAAGCGGTAAATTGTATGGAAAAGGCCATCCACACTTAAGGACTTAGAGGATAACCTCTTTGAAATCTGGGATTAAAAGTGTCACGCTAAGGCCATGGAGGACTGCCAATATCCTGCTTGCTAAGACTAAATTTAAGTAAAATAACTTTTGTTCCTGCATACCATATGCTTTTCTTTTTTAAAATGTGAAATCTAGAAAGGTACTAGATTCGTGAATACACATCTTTTCACTCTCTCATCTTAATATTTAATTTGTAACTATATTTATCTCCTCTTCCAGACTGAATCACTCACTCCTCATTCTGGGCTCCTCATATATACTTTTATTTTGTACAAATTATTCATTATATGCCTCTCTTTCTCTCTTAGTAGGTATTTAATAAGAGCAAGAAATGAGTTATGTATTTCTGTGCGTCCCCTTTACCTGGGGGATATGCCACAACCTGGCATATAAGAGTGATCAATAATAAATGCGTGTTCAAATGTTCCAGTAAATTTTAAGCTGCTTTGAGAAAGGTGGCTCAGACAGAGAAGAATCTGCCTGTAATGCAGAAGACCCAGATTTGGTTAGGAAGATCCCCTAGAGAAGAGAACGGCAGCCCACTCCAGTATCCTTGCTTGGAAAATTCAATGGAGAGAGGGACCTGGTGGGCTACAGTCTATGGGGTCGCAAAGAGTCACACTCACTAAGTGAACGATTAACACACTTGAGAAAGGGAATTATGTCTTAGTCACATTTACGTCCTTAAGGTGCTTAAAAGAATGCTTTGTAAATAGATGGACCTCAATGACTATTTGTTGCTTTAAGGTAAGGAGGAAGTACATGAGTTAAATTCTAAAATAAGGCTAAGTTAGGGCACAGTATACCTAATTTGGGGCTTCCCTGGTGGCTCAGTGGTAAAGAACCTGCCTGCCAATGCTGGAGATGCAGGTTTGATCTCTGGGTTGGGAAGATCTCCTAGATAAGGGAATGGCAGGCAGCCCACTCCAATAATCTTGCCTGGTAAATCCCAGGGACAGAGGAATCTGTTGGGCTACAGTCCACACAGTCGCAAAAGAGTCAGACACGACTTAGATACTAAACGACAATACCTAATTGCAATATTCAGGGCTCAGATACAGAGCCCAGCCACTTAATTGATATGAGAAATATTTCAGACAACATACTTTTGTCTTTTACTTCATTTGAATAGTGTAACTCAAAAAATCTCTTTTAAAGAAAGAAGTTACCATTTATTATTGTGGCATTTCATGCTTGCCCTCAAGTCCTATTTCTCAGCATCAGATTTATGCAGCACTGTTTCTCTGGTAACCTGTGCCACTCTGGCAAGTGCTAACTGCCTGTCGATGGGGCAGTTTAAATGAATCTGAGAAATAAGTGTACCTGGCCTTTCACCTTAATGCCTTTAAAATGATCTCTGCTTTATTTTAAAGACGACTTAGACAGTTTGATATCATAAAGGAATGAGTAAGTATGCAAGGCAAATGCATTTCCACCCAGAGATGCGCTGGCCCCCTACTGTTTATATTATATATTCATCTTGTGGGTCTCTAGGATAGAAAAATAACTGTTTCTTGGTGCAGTTTTATTCCCCTTCCTCCAGCTATTTACATCATGACTTCTCAGTAGATGTAAATAAATATGTCATTATCCTTCTCATTTTCAGAGTAATAGCAGCAAGGTAATAATTGCTGCAAACAATAGGACATAAGCCTAAATGCCATAGGTCTTTGGTACCTGGAAATACAGAAAATCCCTCTTTTCCCATACCCATGAGAACTTGGCTAAACAACCAAAGTTACAGACTTAGTATATTAGTTAGGATTCTCAGAAACAAAGCCAATAGGAAGAAGACAGAAAAAGAGAATCAGTAAAAGGAATTGACTTATGCAATTAGAAGGCTGAGAAATCCCAAGATCTGCAGTCAGGAAGCTGGAGACCCAGGATAGCCAATGGTGTAATATCATTTTGAAAACCAGGAAGCTGAAGACCCAAGAAGAAAAGATCTTCTTATTCAAATTTGAAGGCAAAAAATGACTAACAAACCAGTTTATGAAGTCAGGAAAGAGAAGTTCCCTATTTTTCACCTTTTTTGTTCTATTTAAAGTCTTTGGCTGGTTAGATGAGGCCCACCCACATTAGAGTGGGCAATCTGCTTTATTCAGTCTGCCAATTCAAATGATAATTTCATTGAAAAATACCTTCATACACCACTCAAAATGATGTTTGACCCCGTGATTCAGTCTAATTGATGCATAAAATTAAACAACACACATGGTATTGATGAAAATGGCTCTTGAAAATATGTGTACACATACGCACACATATAAATAAAATTTATTAGTTTTTTCACTTGTTACATCATTGTTATACGTCTATTAATGCACTGAAAGTACAGCAAACATCTGTTTAGTGAAGTCTCTTAGTCATGTCTGACTTTTTGCGACCCCATGGACTGAGTAGCCTACCAGGCTTCTAGGTCCATGGGATTTTCCAGGCAAGAATACTGGAGTGAGTTGCCATTACCTTTGCCAGGGGATCTTTCCGTCCCAGGGATTGAACCCCGGTCTCCGGCTTTGTAGGCAGATGCTTTACCATCTGAACTACCGGGAAAGCCCTAATCATCTGTTTAGTGTTTAACAATACCTAACACTCTACCAAGTGTACATATGTGACCTAAATTATTTCTTAAGACTATCTTACAAGATAGGTATTTTCATGACTTCAATTTTATAGATGTAGACACCAAGTCTGAGACAGGAAAAATTTCTCCTGCAACAAAACTTGTAATTCACATGCCAAGACTAGAATCCAGATCTATTTAACACTAAACTTCTACATTCTTTCCTCTAGTTTGCACAACATATTTGAAAATCATGACACTCTGAAAATCTACATTATATGCAGAATCCAAAGATTCCTATATAATAGTCTTATGTTGAGAAATAAGCTTTCCATCCTTGAAGCCTATTTGCAAGAAAATATCACTAGAAACAGCACTATTTAACCCTTCTCACTTGTAGAGGAATAAGTGAGAAGAGGGTATTTCTGAGGTATAAAGCTTGGAAGGAGTATGCTAAGCTAAACTCATGTAAATAGGACCACTGATTTTATCTAGAATAAATAAATATTCCTAGTACCAGAGTGTTCAGCTTTCATTCATCTAAAAAACATCTGGGTCAGTTCTAATTTTTGCCTCCTTGTGGAAAGCAAAATTAAACAGACATGCTATGATAAAATCTGATGTTAAATTTTGATATGACAAACTATACAATAGACTTAGCTCCCTTTCAGATTTCAGAGGGAAGAGTCATCTAAATAGCACACATGAAATGCATGAGTATTTGCTCTCTTTCAGACCTTAAAATAGCTTTTATAATGTTTTAAAAAAAAAATCCAATAGCACATGATCTTTATGATCCTTTTGTGGTAATGTTCCCAGTGACCATATTCTCCATCAAACTAATCATTGCAAGTTCACTTTTGAGACTATTACTATTTCTGTTTGGTTACTGTTGGTGAAAAAATACACACTACCTAAAAGTTGAGAGTTATATTTTATTGGCAGAAATGTTTAGGACTTAGGCCCAAGAGGCAGCAACTCAAGTAACTCTGAGAGAACTACTCCAAGGAGGCAGGAGAGGAGCCAGGTTATATAGAAGGTTTGCAGCAAAGGGCAGGTAGTTAGGACACAAAGAGTTTTTATGTTTCTTTGGTTTTTGCTTTTAATTAAAGAAAACCAGATATCACAAGTTAAGGAATATCAGGATCCCCTATGACCCACCTCCCAGAATAATAGAAATAAAAGCAAAAATAAA
>SJYV01018776.1:1160787-1181457 GCA_006410875.1 Neotragus pygmaeus | reverse complement strand
GTGGTACATATACACAATGGAGTATTACTCAGCCATTAAAAAGAATACATGTGAATCAGTTCTAATGAGGTGGATGAAACTGGAGCCTATTATACAGAGTGAAGTAAGCCAGAAAGAAAAACACCAATACAGTATATAATGCATATATATGGAATTTAGAAAGATGGTAACAATAACCCTGTATGCAAGACAGCAAAAGAGACACAGATGTATAGAACAGTCTTTTGGACTCTGTGAGAGAAGGAGAGGGTGAGATGATTGGAGAGAATGGCATTGAAACATGTATAATATCATATAAGAAACGAATCGCCAGTCCAGATTTGACACATGATACAGGATGCTTGGGGCTGGTGCACTGGGATGACCCAGAGAGATGATATGGGGAGGGAGGTGGGAGGGGGGTTCAGGATGGGGAACATGTATACATTCATGGCAGATTCATGCTAATGTATGGCAAAACCAATATAATATTATAAAGTAATTAGCCTCCAATTAAAATAAATAAATTTAAATTAAAATAAATTAATAAATTAAATAAATTTAAAAAAAAGAAAGATACAAAAGTCTAAGTTCACTGAAATCATTTCTTTACAATGCACCTCAGCTATCTGAGGTCAGTTTCCTGTGTTTATCACATTCTGAGCTTCCTCTTGGTTCACCATAGGAAATGGTTTTAGTTTGACAGCTGCTAGATGGCAGGTATTCTTTCCTTCCTGAGTTGCCTCTAGGCTCACCAGTTTACCTCCATGTTGGCTGCAATTGCTGATGACTATGACATGCTTTACATACTGTCCAGAGGAGACTGGTATGCTGTAATCCATGGGGCTGCAAAGAGTTGGACACAACTTAGCTACTGAAAAGCAACACAAATGACATCTTTTGTTTACTGATGTGGCAGGAAATATTCTACTTCTTCTTATTGTATTTGCCATAATTGTCTATCCCTAGACCACATTATTACTCTTCACAAGACATTTTATAAAATCCAATTGTGATTTTGAATATAACTATAATGGAGTAACAGGCAAATTTGACCTTGGATTTCAAAATGAAGCAGGACAAAGGGTAATAGAGTTTTGCCAAGAGAATGCACTGTCATAGCAAATACCCTCTTCCAAACACAAGAGAAGACTCTACACATGGACATCACCAGATTACCAATACCAAAATCACATTGATTATATTCTTTGCAGCGAAAGATGGAGAAGCTCTATACAGTGAGCAAAAACAAGACTAGGAGCTGACTATGGCTCATACTATGAACTCCTTATTGCAAAATCCACACTTAAACTTAGAAAGTAGTGAAAACCACTAGACCATTCAGGTATGACCTAAATCAAATCCCTTAGGATTATACAGTGGAAGTGACAAACAGAGTCAGTGGATTAGATCTGATAAAGTACTTGAGGAACTATTGATGAAGTTTCATGACATTGTACAGGAGCTAGTGATCAAGATGATCCCCAAGGGAAAAAAAAAAATGAAAAAGGGCAAAAAGGTTGTCTGAGGAGGCCTTACAAATACCTGAGAAAGAAGAGAAGCTAAAAGCAAAGAGAGATAAGAAACCCTTCCTCAGTGACTAATGCAAAGCAATAGAGGAAAACAATAGAATGGGAAATACTAGAGATCTCTTCAAGAAAATTTGAGATACCAAGAGAACATTTCATGCAAAGATGGGCACAATAAGGACAGAAATGATATGGACCTAAAAAAGCAAAAGATATTAAGAAGAGGTGGCAAGAATACACAGAAGAATTATACAAACAAATCTTCATGACCCAGATAACCACGATGGTGTGATCACTCACCTAGAGCCAGACATTCTAGAATGTGAAGTCAAGTGGGCTTTAAAAAGCATCACTATGAACAAGGCTAGTGAAGGCAATAGAATTCCAGTTAAGCTATTTCAAATTCTTAAAGATTATGCTGTGGAAGTGATGAACTCAATATGCCAGCAAATTTGGAAAACTCAGCAGTGGCCACAGGACTGGTAAAGGTCAGTTTTCACTCCAATCCCAAAGAAAGGCAATGCCAAAGATTATTGAAACTACCACACAACTGCACTCATCTCACACACTAGCAAACTAATGCTCCAAATTCTCCAAGGCAGACATCAGCAGTATGTGAAACACGAACTTTCAGATGTTCAAGCTGGATTTAGAAAATGCCAAGGAACCAGAGATCAAATTGCCAACATCTGTTGGATAATAGAAAAAGCAAGAGCATTCCAGAAAAACATTTATTTCTGCTCTGTTGACTAGACCAAAGCTTTTGACTGTGTGAATCACAACCAACTGTGGAAATTTCTTAAAGAGATGGGAATATCAGACCACCTGACTTGCCTGCTGAGAAATCTGTATGCAGATAAAGAAACAACAGTTGGAAATGGACATGTAACAACAGACTGTTTCCAAATAAGGAAAGGAGTACATCAAGGCTGTATATTGTCACCCTGCTTCTTTAACTTATATGCAGAGTACATCATGTCAAATGCTGGGCTGGATGAAGCACAACTTGGAATCAAAATTGATGGGAGAAATGTCAATAACCTCGATGTGCAGATGACTCCACCCTCATGGCAGAAAGTGAAGAGGAACTAACAAGCCTCTTGATGAAAGTAAAAGAGGAGATTTTAAAACTTGCCTTAAAACTCAATATTCAGAAAACTAAGATCATGGCATCTGGTCCCATCACTTCATGGCATATAGATGGGGAAACAGTGAGAGACTATATTTTTGGGCTCCAAAATTGCTGCAGATGGTGACTGCACCCATGAAATTAAAAAAGGCTTGCTCCTTGGAAAAAAATCTATGATTAACCTAGACAACATATTAAAAAACAGAGACATTACTTTTCCAACAAAGGTACATCTAGTCAAAGCTATGATTTTTCCAGTAGTCATGTGTGGATGTGAGAGTTGAACCCTAGAGAAGGTTGAGCACCCCAGAAATGATGCTTTCAAACTGTGGTGCTGGAGAAGACTGTTGAGAGTCCCTTGGACTGCAAGGGGGTCAAACCAGTCAATCCTAAAGGACATCAGTCCTGAATATTCATTGGAAGGACTGATGCTGAAGCTGAAACTCCAATACTTTGGCCACCTGATGTGAAGAACTGACTCGTTTGAAAAGACCCTGATCCTGGGAAAGATTAAAGGTTGGAGAAGGGGACAACAGAAGATAAAGTGGTTGAATGGCATCATCAACTCAATGGACATGAGTTTGAGTAAACTCTGGGTATTGGTGATGGACATGGACTGCATGCTGCAGTACATGGTGTCACAGAGTTGGATACAACTGAGTTACTGAGCTGAACTGAACTGATAATGGAATAATTGGCACCAGACTGCTTTTCTCAATTATAAAATTGGACAAAAGACATGAAACTTACTGTCTCCAGAAAGAGAATAAGTTGTACATGACTATAAATTCAAAAGAAGATTACAGAATTGCTAAAGAATACAAGCTCCAGAATTGCCCAGTATTTCTCCCTAGACATACTTTCTAGACCATAGCACGTGAGAAATTAAAGCAGAGAAACATCATGAAACAAAAAAGCAAAGATCAGAATTGGGGGATGTAGAGGTGGCTGAAATTTATAGAGCATGGCTTCAGCAAGGAAAAGCTCCAGAAACTTATACAAGTCCCCTTTGAATCTTTAAATAAATGCTAATTAGAGCATGTACAGGATGAAATTCTACAAAGTGCTGTCATGGAAAGAATAATTATGTGGAAACTGTGACTAGAACAATTCTTGGGGCTAAACAGGACTGGGAGATTTTGAGCTTTGACAGTCAGATTAAATAGAAATTGTTAAATAGCTAGCATGTTCAGTAGAGATCCCAGAAAAGCCAAAGTTTTAGAGCAGAGCTTATCTGATGCTAGAGTAAAGACCAGTCTAGACAAGTGATATCATGTAATTTTCCTTATCTATTTGACTTATTTCACAAGCATAATATTCTCAGCTCACAGATATAGGAAACAAACTCATGTTTGCCAAAGAGAAGTGGGAAAAAGGGAGAGACAAATTAGGGGTATGGGGTTAACAAATACAAACTACCATGTATAAAATAGATAAGCAGCAAGGATATGCTACATAGCAGAGGGAATTATACCTATTATCTTGTTATAACCTAAAATGGAATATAATCTGCAAAAATACTGAATTCTTAATGCTATATACATGAAACTAGGGCCTAAGCAGAGACATTACTTTGCCAACTAAGGTCCATCTAGTCAAGGCTATAGTTTTTCCTGTGGTCATGTATGGATGTGAGAGTTGGACTGTGAAGAAGGCTGAGCACCGAAGAATTGATGCTTTTGAACTGTGGTGTTGGAGAAGACTCTTGAGAGTCCCTTGGACTACAAGGAGATCCAACTAGTCCATTCTGAAGATCAGCCCTGGGATTCCTTTGGAGGGAATGACGCTAAAGCTTAAACTCCAGTACTTTGGCCACTTCATGCGAAGAGTTGACTCATTGGAAAAGACTCTGATGCTGGGAGGCATTGGGGGCAAGAGGAGAAGGGGACGACTGAGGATGAGATGGCTGGATGGCATCACTGACTCGATGGACGTGAGTCTAAGAGAACTCTGGGAGTTGGTGATGGACAGGGAGGCCTGGCGTGCTGCAATTCACTGGGTTGCAAAGGGGCAGACACGACTGAGCGGCTGAACTGAACTGAGGGCTTCCCAGGTGGCACAGTGGTAAAGAACCTGCCTGCTAATAAAGGAGACATGGGTTCAAACCCTGGGTTGAGAAGATCCCTCTGGAGTAGGAAATGGCAAGCCACTCCAATATTCTTGCCTGGAGAATCCCATGGATAGGGGAGCCTGGCAGGCTACAGTCCATGGGGTCACAAAGGATTGGCCACAACTGAGTACACACAAACACACACACCTGAAACTAAAACAGTATTGTAAATCTACTATACTTCAGTAATAAAAATAAATCTGCAAAGAAGCAAACTGAGCCATCTATAAACTCCTGCCTGAATGAAACTTGATACTATTCAAAGAATTTTAAAAATAGATTTCAACAATATAGAAATCATAATACCTGACACACAATTAAAACTTATTAGATATGTGAAGGAAACTAAAAGCCAGGAGAAATAGATCATGGGATGACGGAACTGACAGACGAAGGATTTAAAAAGAGCCATTACAATTGTGTTCAAGAAGGTAAATGAAAAAAAAAAAAAAAAGAATATACTGGGGGAAAATGGAATATCTACATCTATATAAAGTGTAATTCTAGATTGAAAAATATAATATCTGAAATTATTTATGTAACCACCATCTATATCTATAACCACATCTAGATAGATACTAAAAAGTTAATGGAACCCACTCCAGTATTTTTGCCTGGAGAATCCCCATGGTCAGAGGATCCTGTTTACAGTCCATAGGTTGCAAAGAGTCAGACATGACTGAGTGAGTAAGCACAGAAAAGAACAGAAGAAAAGTCTTCCCAGGCAGTGCTAGTGGTAAAGAACCCACCTGCCAATGCAGGAGTTATAACAGTCACAGGTTTGATCCCTGGGTTGGAAAGATTCCCTGGAGGAGAAAATGGCAATCTACTCCAATATTTTTGCCTGGAGAATCCCATGGACAAAAGGTCACAAAGAGTCATACTTGTGACTGCAGTGACTTAGCACTCACATAAGAAAAAAAAGCTCAGTGAACTTGAAGACAAGGCAATAGAAATGATTCAGACTTCAGAAACTCTAAAGAAAGGGAATACTTTCCAACTCATTTTATGTATGATATTTAGTATCATCATAACCCTGATACTAACTCTGGACAAGATAGAAAACAAAATTACAAGCAAATTCACACATGAACCTATAAAAATCATTAACAATATATTATTAATTAAACCCACCAATACTTGTAAGGAATAATGTATATCCACCAAATGAAGTTGATTCTAGAAATACACGGCTTGCCAGAGAGATAGGGTGGGGAGGGAGATGGGATAGGGATTCAGGATGAGGGGGACACACATATACCTGTGGCCAATTCATGTTGATATATGACAACAACATGACAATGTTGTAAAGTAATTATCCTCCAATTAAAATATATAAATTAACTTAATAAAAAGAAAATATACAGTGTCATTGAATCAAAATATAGCATACTGGTATGAAATTTGATGAGTTAGCACAAAGTTAGTTGTGTTTGATGACCCATTTCCAGTTAACAGAAGACGTATTGTACTTGTCCTTGCTTCTTAACAGTTCACTTTAAAAAATCCATTCATAAAAATTAAATTAAAAAATAGAAATGCAAGATTTCATTAACACGTAAAAACCATGACAGTGATATAAACTACATTAACAGAAATAAGAGAAAAATCACATGCCATCTCAATAGATGCAGAAAAACATTGGGAAAAAATGCAATATCCTTTTCTGATGAAAAAACCAAACAAACAATCAGCAAGCTATAATTGAAGGAAATTTCTAGACCTGATATAAATGGCAACTTTGCAAAACCTACATGCCTGCTAAATTGCTTCCATCATTTGTGACTCTTTGCAACCCTATGGGCTTTAGCCCGCCAGGTTTCTCTGTCCATGGTATTCTCTAGTCAAGAATAGTGGAGTGGATTGCCATGCCCTCCTCCAGGGGATCTTCTAACCCAGGAATCAAACCCATGTCTCTCACATTTGCATTGGTAAGGGGTTTCTTTACCTCTAAGGCCACCTGGGAGGTCTTTGCAAAACCTATAACTAACTTCATATATTATTATCAAGAACAAAAAAAAGGAGTTTACCTTTCACAACTTCTATTTACCATTGTACTAGACATTTCACATATATTCAATAAAAAGGAATAAATAAAGTGTATACAATTTGAAGGAATATGAAAGCATTTTACTAATAGGCAATAATTTATGTAGAAAATAACCTATCAAAAGCAGTATTAGAATTAATAAATCAACTTAGCAAAGTTGTAAGATATAAGATTACTGTATAGAAGAAAACATAGAACATCATGAGGTGGGCAACTATTTCTTTTCAGTTCAGTCACCCAGTCGTGTCTGACTCTTTGCAACCCCAAGAATCACAACACGCCAGACCTCCCTGTCCATCACCAACTCCTGGAGTTCACTCAAACTAATGTCCATCGAGTCAGTGATGCCATCCAGCCATCTCATCCTCTGTCATCCCCTTCTCCTCCTGCCCCCAATCCCTCCCAGCAACAGGGTCTTTTCCAGTGAGTCAACTCTTCACATGCATAACTATAATTAAAAACTGATAAACTTTGTTCAGTGACTCAGTCATGTCCAAATATTTGTGACCCCATGGACTGCAGCATACCAGACTTCCCGGTCATTCACCAATCCTGGAGCTTGCTCAAACTCACATCCATTGAGTCAGTAATGGCATCAAATTATCTCACCCTCTGTCATCTCCTTCTACTCCTGCCTTCAATCTTTCCCAGCATCAGGGTTTTTTTCCAATAAGTTGGCTCTTCACATCAAGTGGCCATAGAACTGGAGCTTCAGCTTGAGCATCAGTCCTTCCAATGAATATTCAGGATTGATTTCCTTTATGATTGATTGGTTTGATTTCCTTGCAGTCCAAGGCACTCTCAAGAGTCTTTTTCAACACCATAGTTCAAAGGCATCAGTTCTTTGGCTCTCAGCCTTCTATATGGCCCAACTCTCACATCCATACATGACTACTGGAAAAACCATACCTTTGACTAGATGGACTTTTGTTGGCAAAGTAATATCTCTGCTTTTTAGTATGCTGTCTAAGTTGGTCATAGATTTTCNTCAGTTCTTTGGCTCTCAGCCTTCTATATGGCCCAACTCTCACATCCATACATGACTACTGGAAAAACCATACCTTTGACTAGATGGACTTTTGTTGGCAAAGTAATATCTCTGCTTTTTAGTATGCTGTCTAAGTTGGTCATAGATTTTCTTCAAAGGAGCAAGCATCTTTTAATTTCATGGCTGCAGTCACCATCTGCAGTGATTTTGGAGCCCTCAAAAATAAAGTCTCTGTTTCCATCATTTCCCCATTTATTTGCCATGAAGTGATGGTACTGGATGCCATGATCTTAGTTTTCTGAACGTTGAGTTTTAAGCCAACTTTTTCACTCTCCTCTTTCACTTTCATCAAGAGGTTCTTTAGTTCTTCGCTTTCTGCCATAAGGGTGGTGTCAATCTGCATGTCTGAGGTTATTGATATTTCTCCTGACAATCTTGATTCCAGCTTGTGCTTTATCCAGACCAGCATTTCACATAATGTACTCTGCATACAAGTTAAATAAGCAGGTGACAATATACAGCCTTGACATCCTCATTTCCCAATTTTGAACCATTTGAAATGTTACTTTATTAAAATTTAAGTTTATTCATTATAAATACTGTTAAGAAAATTAAAAAGCAAACTGCATATTGAGAAAAATTAGTAGTACATATGTGTGATAAAAGATTTGTCCAGAATAAACAAGTTAGAAAATAAACACATTTTTCTAATTGTGTGAAAAACTTTAATAGGCAGTTCATAAATGAAGATATAGAAATCTCTACCAAGATCATGAAAAAGCACTTAACATTACTTCTTATCAGGGAAATGTAAAATGAAATCTCAATCATACAATATTATACAGCCACCAAAATGGCTAAAATTTAAAATACTGATTGTTGCATCATTTGCAATTTTTTTTTTTCCATTCTGTTCTTTGTTTTAATTTTGTCTATGGTTTCCTTTGCTGTGCAAAAACTTTGAGTTTAATTAGATACACCTGAAACTAACACATCATTATTAATCAATTAAGCTCCAATACAAAATAAAATTTTAAAAAATACTGACAATATCAGATGTCAGTTGGAAAAATAAGAGTAACTGGAACTCTCAAACTTAGCTAGTGGAAGTATAAAATTGTTGAAAAATTTTGGAAATAAAGTTCAATATACATGTAGTCCATGATCTAACAATTGCATTCTTAAGTATTTATGCAAAAGAAATTTCTTGCCCAGTAAAGTTTGTCAAGAATATGCATAGCAACTTCAGTTATGATAGCTAAAAGCTAAAACAATTCATACACCCAGCAGTAGAAAAACAGATTAAAAATATATTGGGTTTTATTCACACTAAACAATAATATCAATATGCAGCAATAAAAAGGAACTACTGATACATGAAGCAACAAGATGAATTGCAAAAGTGCTAAGTGAAAGAATAAGACACATAAGAGTAACACCATGATTCTGTTTCCAAGAAATATCAGACTAGGAAAAATGAATCTATGATAAGAGAAAACTGATAAACAGTTGTTTTCAAGGAAGGATAGGGACTTTCAGGGGAAGAAGACTTTCTAGGGTGATAAAATATTTTATATACTGATAGAGGTATGGGAAACATAGGTGAACACATTTGTTAAAATCTATGAAACCATACTATTTAAAAATGTACATTTCATTCAATATAGATTTTACATCAATCAAATATTTTTGACCAAAATAATCAAATGAGGGGCATGTCTGATATATATATATATAATAACTCCTTCCTAGGAATAATCCTAGGAAGAATTACAGACAGTGATATTTTTTCCTGCAAAGAGCTATATTGAGGAAACAACTCAAAGAAAATGTCAGTTGCATCATCATAGTCCATAATGGATATCAAAATTATCTTTGCAATATTGATTTCTTTTCAGAGTGAAACTAAAACAAAACTTTGTCTAATCAGCAGAGAGATTTAGATAGTGTTAATGTAGCTCATTAGGGAAGTAGAAGCAAAAGCAAACACTGATCTCTCCACCTGACCTCTACCCTTATCAAATTCAAGCCAAAGACTGAGGCTGCATTCTTCAAAGCCCCTTTGACAGACAGGAATTGTCAGTAATAGTCATACTTAGCAGATATTCATTAATTTGCAGACCTTTCCAATTTGAGGAAATATTTTTCAGTCTATTGAAAGCATACTCATTTCTCTAAGAACAACCTCACATACACCTTCCTTGAAGTCTTTTTCAAGCTTTGCAGCTTAAAATGATTTCTACATCTCCTAGATCTTATAGCAATTTCCTAGTGCTTCTATTGTAAAACCCATCACCTTCTACTTTATATTACAGCAATTTGGGTACCAGCTTTATCCCCTCTTGGACTGCAAACTGCTTTAGAGGATAGAGATTGTTATTCATTTTATATTTCCACAGAACACCCCACACTGTAGATTTTGTCCCATGTATCTTCCAAATAAATGCATGAATATGTGGAAGAATGAAAAGAAATTTTTGGATCGACAATGAGAAAGAAAAAAGCATAATAAAAAAAAACAGAATGTGGCCTTGTATAGAAGTTTTCAGTAATTTTGCTGATTGATTTTTATCAAATTTATTTATTAAGCACTGTTATTTAACAGACACTTTTCTAGCTGGGCATTCTGGGTAAAAAAGTGAAATAGACATGGGCTTGGCCTTCACAGATACCACAGCTAGGAATTGGAGACTGATGAATAAATAATCATAATTGTAAAACAACGTATTAAGACATCTAGTGGAGGAGAAAGTGGCAGTGCACACACACACACACACACACACACACCATGTAAATATATCAAATGGAGATTTAGAGAACTTAAGGGAGAATTTCAGAAGACTTCCTAGGGTCTGAGTAATAACAACTGAGTTCATAAAGAGCAAACTAAGCTATGTACAAATTTTTCACCCTCTCAATAACCCTAACAGGTACTGCTTTGCATATGTGCTAAGTCACCTGTGTCTGACTCTTTGCAACCCTATGAACTGTATGTAGTCCACCAGGCTCCTCTGCCCATGAGATTCTCCAGGCAAGAACACTACTATTCCTATGTTACAGATAAATAAATTGAGGCACTAAAATTATTTTGCACAGATCCATTAGTGTAAATGATGGTATCAGTATTTAGGTAAAGAAATTTTGAACCCAGTGCCTACATCTTCAGTAATCATGATTTGTGTCTTGAAAAATGGACAGGCATTCCATCTGCTCCATGTGTCTGTTTGTGTGAGGATATTCATGTGAGGTTAGAATAGAATGGTTTTATCAGTTAAGGTACTTCATTGTTTATTCAGATTAAGGAAAGATGAATCTTGTTACCTCACACAATAACAGAGAAACTACTAGAAAAATATTAGGATTTACCAGAGTGTCAAGGCAGGTATTGCTTATCCAAACTTTAGGAAAGGAAGAACTATGTTACATTAATGGGTTTTAGTAGTTGAGGATAATAGGCCTTTTCTTTTGGTAGCTTTTAATTCTTGAATCATGCATAGATTTTTGAATCAAACATTTGTGGCAAAGGGCAGGTTCATATTGTATCAGGGCCATTGCTTACATATTTATATGGCATACCATTTACATTGTAAACTATACACAGGCAATGTGAGAGATGTCACTTGGAGCTGTACAATATTTATACTCACTTGGCAGTTTCAATGGCAGTCATGTGACTGCTAGAGTGGAGTATGGCAGTTTCTAAAGAAAGGGAAACAAAGCAGAATAGATATACGTTGCAGAAATTTGGGGCTTTGGGACAGAGACAAATTCAGAGTTCTCATATATAAATGGTTCTCAGGTATTTTTAGAATCTAAAATCAGATCATGTTTTTCTTCTTAGCTCTTGTTTGCATCTTATATGCTTTAGAATTTCTGACAAACAAGGCCCTGGTTTTTGAGATTTTAAAAGTAAAAATTACCATCTTTCTAAATTCCATGGTAATGATAACCCTGTATGCGAGACAGCAAAAGAGACACAAATGTATAGAACAGTCTTTTGGACTCTGTGGGAGAGGGAGAGGGTGGGATGATTTGGGAGAATGGCATTGGAACATGTACAATATCATATATGAAACAAATTGCATGATACTAGATGCTTGGGGCTGGTGCACTGGACGACCCAGAGGGCTGGTATGAGGAGGGAGGAGGGAGAGGGATTCAGGATGGGGAAACACGTGTATACCTGTGGCGGATTCATGTTGATGTATGACAACATCAATACAAAATTGTAAAGTAATTAACCTCCAATTAAAATAAATAAATTTATATTTAAAAAAGTAAAAATTATTTTAGACTCAGTTCACCTAGATTAAAATAAGCATATTTCCCCCTGACTCACATTACTTAGAATTATACTGATCTTCACATTCTCAGCTATTTTGCAGCATGGTGCAGTAGTGTGCATAACTAATAAACTGAGTAGCCCATGATTAGAGTCAGTTGGTGGAAGATTCAAGATCACAGTATTCAATGAAAAGTCTAGAAAATGGCTGCTCACAAACGCTAATTGTGTCAATATTTCTTAGCTGTTTCACCTTTGTGGGGAAAAAAGAAGAAATCACAGAGGAAATAAAATAGTAGCATAACACGACCATGTATTTATTAAATGCTAACTCCAGTATGAGAATTATTTTACTTAATTCTCCCACTGCAGACAGGTTTCTTCTCCTTATTTTATAAATGTGAAAGCAAGCTGAGAGTAATTAAGTAATATGTTTATAGTTACACTGATAGAAAATGGCATAAACAGAACTAAGTCCATATCTGTGTTTGTGCTTTCCATGCCAGGCCTCCCTGAAAAGCCGTAAAGTCACTGACCAGGCTCTGTGGCTGCAGCCAGAAGCAGTAGGGTCTACTCACATTCACAAATCTCAAATCAGCCGGCACAATCATCTTTTAAACTTAACATTTTCTTCACTTCAAAGGTATATTGTAATATTGATATTCAAGTTAGTAGAGAAACTGAGATTATTTGGTAAGCTCTGTTACTAAATGCTACATTGCTGTTTTAAATTGGTAAAACTATTATTTACTAAATTACAGAATTTCTGCCATTGGCAGCTTTTGTCCAGCATACCTGTTGTTTTCTTCACTCTCTTTCTCCTTCAGTGGGGCCATATTCCTCATGTTAGTGTTGGGCATAATAACAGCTGAGTTAATAAGAGCTCACTTGAAGAGTGACTTCCTCAATCAGTAATGCCTAACCAGACTTGAAAGCAGAGAGCCACCATATACACATAGTAGAATAAATCCCATCCCAAGAGTTAAGAAACACCACCATGCTTTTGGTTTATCAGTGACTTATAAGGTGAAGCTGAACAAATAATGCAACTACTCGGGTGTTCTAAAAATTATATACCAAGTATATATCAATACATGTTCTAATCTATAAAAGAAGGAGTAAAGACTTGAATGAGTTAATGTGTTTAAAAGTGTTTTAGCTAAATGCAGAACACATTGTTATACATTGCTGTTCTTTACCTTGACAGACACTTTAAAAGAATCCATTAATTCTTCACATTTTGGAGGAGGAAAAAGAACTCTAAAACAAAAAGTTAAAAATAGAAGACACATCTTTCAAAAGGCTGGTAGAGGAATTAGAGTCTGGAGAGGATTCTAGGGGCCAAATAGCCAAGTGGGATTTGTGCTGAGGCAGGCTGGCTGGCAGGAAACTTTTCAAAACAACAAAAATAAAACTTCAAGAACCCACCAACTTCAGCTAATGTCTAAGATTATATACTCCAAAATAAGAAGATCCTCTACACTCAGTTCTATTGGCCTTTGTCAGGTTTTTGCACACCAGATGATATGTGGCAAAATCCTCCCTGACTTTCTCCCTTCAGTGTACCTCTTAAGAATGTGAAGCTATATTGAAATATGTACAGTTTAAAAGAATCAGAGGTCAGAGGAAAGAACCTCTTCTGGCCTGCTAACACAGCTCTGAACTGAAGTACTCGCTAGTCTCTTTGAGATTTTGTTTTATGTAAATGTTCCTACCTCCTGGAGAGTCCTCCCTTATGACTTTGTTAGAAAGGCCATATATTTCCAGATTTCATTTAGGGAAAGCATTTGTTCATTCAGGGAAAGAGAAAAACTAATTCCCTGGGGTGCAGTGACATTGATGAGAAATAAAGCCAGAGCCAACAATGGTGCAAGATCAGGAAAGCACCAGGAAAGTAGAATGAAAGTCACAAGTTGTTTCAGCTGCACACAAAAGAAAGGGCGGGACCTTGTGAGGAAGTGAAACCACCCACTGGAAAGTTCTCTTTAAGTGTGTATTTTGGGGACAGAGGAAGTGAGGGCAGGTTGTGTCTGGAAAGGTAGCCCTTAATGGTCTTCAGAGCTAAACTTCTGGTGCAACCTTTTTGTGAGAAGTGTTAAGTTGGTTTGAAACAGTGTCAGCTGGCTGGAAAACTATTTGACCTTCATTGGATTGTCAGTCATTCTTTTGCTTGAGTGGCTGAATGAAGAGCATGTCATTCTGTCATAGCAAAAATCTGGAGAAGGGGAAAAAAATTAAATCGATCCTCTCCATCTCAGAAAGGCTTAGTTTCATTGGCATCTAACTGACACAAATACTTTTCACTGGGTTTCTGTTTGCAGATAGTAATTAAATATTCCTGTTTTCAAGTTTACAGCCAAATGCTCTGGTTGATGATTAGCACAATATTCTCCATTCTTCAAGGATGGCACTGGAATTATGCTCATTTTAAATGCCTCTGAACAGACATGTCTGCTTGGATTCTCTCTCTTTCCCTTTACAAAATGTGTTCCAAGATTCACCAAATGCAAGGAACTATTAAAACAAAAAAATAATAAAATCTATAGTGTGCAATGCATCAACATTTGTCATCCTGTTGTGGCTGTTAATTAGAGTTTATTCATACAAAATCTGGATTGCAGATGAATAATTAAAGCAACTGATGAACTTAGAGATTTTCAGTTACTTATTAAAACATTGAAAAACTATGAATAAAAAAGGGAAAAAAGTGCAGTGACAGTAAGACAGGAAAGAGATCTAGGTGACAAGACCTATCATCATTTTGCTCCAAGTGCTCCAAGTGTGAGACCTTGATCCCCTCACATCTTTGTTTGTTTGTCTGCTTGCTTCTCTCTGTACCCCACCGCCTCCCTGTAGTTAGATGGAAGTGAGATGGTACTTGTGAGTGACCAGTATTTTTCCAAGATGGTGGTAAGATTTGGAGTCCTCTCCCCTTTAAGAAAAGAATGACTACAATTGCCCTGGTTGGCTTTCAATAGCTAGTAAGATTAACCCCAGAAAAACTCCTCGATTGTTCTCTCTCATCTGAGCCACCGTCTATTTGAGGAGCCTCAGCCCCACCTATAAAAGGGAAGAGGATGAGGTAGAGGTCAGGAGATAGGCAATTTCATTTTCTTTAGAATTCCTGTACTCAGGACAGGTCTCTACTTACAGTCTAGTTGGAAATTGGGGGCATCACCTAGAGGCATTAGACCCTAAAAATGCTTTATTTAGAGAGTTATATACTTTAGAGAGTTTTGCTTTGTGTTTCTTGCTTCAGCTTACCTGAAAATTACCTTAGGACTCCTTTCTGCTCTGCCACAATTGATCAGACCACAGTCTTCTTACTTTACTCAAGAAAGTGAAGGTCTGAAACTAAGCAACAGGAAATGAAAATCTGACAAATACTAGATAAATGGAATTAAGTTTATCAAGGTCTTAAAATGAACCTTTTTGTTTCTCTCTTTTTTTTTTTTTTCTGGTTTATACAATACTATGAATTCTTTCATTTTTATACAAAGTATGTGAATTAGATTCTTGGGATAGCCCAAGTGATCCTTTTGGATCATCATCCTTGTAAATACTTAAAACAACAACAAGAACAACTTTACACTGACCCTATCAGCATTTTTGAGCTTTTATTTAACTTTAGTAGTAGTTGTTGTTCAGTTGCTAAGTTGTGTCCAACTCTGCAACCTCACGGACTGCAGAATGCCAGACTCCCTTGTCTTGCCCTGTCTCTCAGAGTTTGCTCAAATTCGTGTCCTTTGAGTCTGTGATGCCATCTAAGCCACTCATCCTCTGTCTCCACCTTCTCCTCCTGCCTTCAATCTTTCTCAACATCAGGGTNGCAGAATGCCAGACTCCCTTGTCTTGCCCTGTCTCTCAGAGTTTGCTCAAATTCGTGTCCTTTGAGTCTGTGATGCCATCTAAGCCACTCATCCTCTGTCTCCACCTTCTCCTCCTGCCTTCAATCTTTCTCAACATCAGGGTCTTTTCTAGCAAGGTAACTCTGCATCAAGTGGCCAAAGAATTACAGGTTAGCTTTAGCATCAGTCCTTGCAATGAACATTCAGGGTTGATTTCCTTTAGGATTGACTAGTTTTATCTCCTCGTGGTCCAAGGGAGTCTCAAGAGTCTTATCCAGCACCACAATATTAAGCAATATAAATCAATATAAGTATGCATGCAAAACTTTGGGTCCAGAATATAATATAATATAAGAATATAATAAGTATTGCTTGGNTTGATATTGCAATAGCATAATTTAATTTAGCATGGCCAAGATCTCAATCTGGCTCATAGCCCACCAACTGGTTCATGGAGTAAGTGTTCCAAAGCAAGGGCATTCAGTTAAGGAAAAAAAAAAAACAAAATAGAATCCAGAGGAAAAGGATGCACTTTTCTATCTACAGATGTGTAGTCCTTGTAGCTCCTTTAGCTCTTTTCCCTGACCAGAAGTAAGTGTTAGGTCACATCCCCAAATAGGCAAACTCCACATAGATAAACAGCTAGGATCCTTCTCTGTATCATTAAACTCATAACTAATATTGACCAACTACTCTAAAATGCTAGATACTGAGTCAAGACTGCTACAACTATCACTATAGTTGAAGATACTTAGAGGGTCCAAGAGAGTGGACTTTGCCAACACAAGAGCTGGAGCTCTTCACCCAGTGGAGTACTCCAAAGCTGATGCTCTCAAAAGCAAAATTGAAGTGAAGCTGCTCAGTCATGTCTGACTCTTTGCAACCCCATGGACAGTAGCCTGCACCAGGCTCCTCCATCCATGGGATTTTTNCACAAGAGCTGGAGCTCTTCACCCAGTGGAGTACTCCAAAGCTGATGCTCTCAAAAGCAAAATTGAAGTGAAGCTGCTCAGTCATGTGTGACTCTTTGCAACCCCATGGACAGTAGCCTGCACCAGGCTCCTCCATCCATGGGATTTTTTAGGCAAGAGTACTGGAGTGGGTTGCCATTTCCTTCTCCAGGGAATCTTCCTGACCCAGGGATTGAACCCAGGTCTCCTGCATTGTAGACAGATGCATTACCATCTGAGCCACCAGGAAGTAACTGCCTCACTATTTCTTGTTCTGCCAAAACTGTAAATTATTCCTCAGGACACTAAATACCATGTAGGTGAAATCCTAACACATTAGCATTTGAGATGATAATAATGGGGAAATTCCATAGCTTAATGGCATCAGATATCTGGAGCTCAGGTCCAGGCATACAGATTTACTGTGATCTTAAACAGTTTTTTTTTTTGTTGTTGTTGTTGTTTAATCCTCTCTAGGCCTTATTTTCCTCACACAGTTGGGGTGAGAAAGTGAAATAGAATATGTGAAAGTTTGTCATATATTCTGATGAGTCATGGGAATATGAGTTGTTGTCTATAAGGAAGAAAGTGAGGTTGAGAAATAGTAAGTGGCTAGGCTAGTCACATAGCTGGATAAGTTATGAAAGGTTGAACAGATAATTCAAGTCTCTTCAAACACATTTGTAAACTTTTCTTCAAAAGGCATATCAAAATTAAATTGAATTAATGCCTATTATTCTTAGGACTTTTACAGGTAATTTGTTAGCACTGTTCTTGGCACACTGCGGTACCTAATAAATACTAGATATTATAGTTAGTGTGGCTTCCCAGCTGATTCAGTAATAATGAGTTCACTTGCCCATGAAGAAGACACAGGAGATTAGGATTTGATCCCTGGGTTGAAAAGATCTGCTGGAAGAGGAAATGTCAACCCACTCCAGTATTCTTGCCTGGGAAATTCCATGGACAGAGGAACCTGGCAGGCTACAGTCCATGGGGTCACAAAGAGTCAGACACCACTTTGTGACTAAGTACGCACACACAATATAGTCAGTAATATTACTTTATTTCTCAGCTTTGTTCTGGAGAAGACATTAGAAGAGAAATACAAAAACAACTTCTAAAACTAATAATGATAATTTCAGGCAAAGTTTAGACTTAGAATTATATTCAGATGTAATTGCCTTCATCACCAACACTTCATCAGCCTTGTTTGATCATAATGCTATTAGAAAGAAATAACTGATCTTTTCTGTAAAGGGACTTACTTTCTGGACCAACCCAATGGTTAATCTGTGTATGTCTCAAAACTCCAATCAATTGGTAATACAAATATTCAATATCTTTCCTTATCCTTACCAGCCAATGTAGGTGTGGAAGCTTTAAAGGAAATTCAAGTGTCTTGATCTGTTGACATCTCCTTTTAAACTCTCTATTTCAAATGCTGGAAGAGAGTATTAGTCCAATAAATCTTTGATTTCCACCAAAACTAACCACTTCTTCAACAGTCCCTTGAGCCAAAGGCCTTTTCCAGAAGCACTTGAGAGAAAGGCCTTTTCCAGGAGCAAACAGCTTGAATTACTCCATAGCACATTCACTCACACTCCACCAGCCCCACCTGGCATCATTTTTGTACTGGTAAAACTAGGTTAAACAACAACAACAAAATAAAGCATAACTAGATACCGGGGTATTTTAAGAAGATGGGAAAGAAATAAGCAATTAACAGTGCGAGTAGGGTTAAGGCTACTCCCATTATTTTATTCCAGGAGGCTGGTGTGGGAAGGAGGTAGGACCACAATGTGTTATCAGTCCTCTTTCAGTTCTGGCCACCTCCTTGTGAAGTTTCCTGTGGTGACCTGAGCATTCTTGGATCTAGCTCCTTCTTGTGACCCCCCCCCCCAAACTGTAGACCACAGTTGAGAGTTGAGTTGTGGCCTGGTGACTACACTCTCTGGGCTTCTCCAGGCTGTGCTTGAGCTTCAAACAGCTGCTGAAGTCAGGAATCAGATACATATGGGTCTAAATCAATTNCCCCCCCCCCAAACTGTAGACCACAGTTGAGAGTTGAGTTGTGGCCTGGTGACTACACTCTCTGGGCTTCTCCAGGCTGTGCTTGAGCTTCAAACAGCTGCTGAAGTCAGGAATCAGATACATATGGGTCTAAATCAATTGGCTGACTACCTACAGCAAGAAACCTGCGCCCTTTCTGCTCGCAGGAACAAAAGCCTCTATCAAGGGGTACGGCTTCTCCAGAGTCAGGAGATGGCCACACAGCTGGGTGAAGTCAGGGACAGCCCCTCCCCTGAGCTGGGGGTTTTTCCCACTTGTTTTCTTTTTTAAATTGTCGACTTAAGCTGTCTCTTCTGCCTTTTGAAAAGGACATAAGAAGTCTGAGCCCAGGGAGCTTCTCACCAGTAGTGCCTGCCAGGAACTGAAAAGGCCAATTAGCAGGGTCCCCTGCCCGGATCTCTCCTCCTCTTGCTTACTTGTTGAGGCCCATAAATTAGCCATGCTGAGCCAGACACCAGAACCCAGCACCTGCCTGCATCTCTTCAGACACCACAAACCCAACGCTAGCTTCCCTCTGAGAGGGCATGCAGGACTTGCTCTAAAGTTACCTCAGTTGGAAATTAGTAGTTAACTAGGTCACAGACAGCTGATGAAAACTCTAAAGGGAGTGAGTCTGCTAGGAACTGGCTTTCTTTGGAGAAAATAGTTTGTTCTTTAGGTAAGGAAAAGGGATTGGAAGAAGATAGAAAAATATTGCAATCTAGCCCAGTGTTTCTGCCTTGTATACCTTTCTCTCTTGACCCCACAAACACCCGACTTCAGCCAGCATGGACAGACAGCATCTTTCTTTTCTCTTTCCTGCTGGGCCCTCTCCCTTCAGTGCCTTTCCTGCTATCTGATCTCCTTGCAGGCAGGGCTGAGAAGCCATGTATCTCCAGGGGATATTTTTGGGTCCCCAACTTCAAAA
The DNA here is from genome assembly GCA_006410875.1 of Neotragus pygmaeus. NCBI lineage: Eukaryota > Metazoa > Chordata > Mammalia > Artiodactyla > Bovidae > Neotragus > Neotragus pygmaeus. The sequence continues at coordinate 1,161,612 of SJYV01018776.1, read as the reverse complement.
TATCCCCTCCCACCTCCTTTATATTATTATGTTTTAGTTGTAACCCTCCTTTAGACCTGTTCTGCCTAGAATAGTAGCTGCTAGTCACACGTGGCTAGTGAGCACTTGTATTATGGGTAGTCCAAATTGAGATGTGCTACAAGTGTAGAAAATATATTTCAGACTTAATGTTAAAAATGCAAAAGACCTCATTAATTATTTTTATATATATTATATAACAAAATTATAACATTTGGATAGTGTTTTTAAAATGCTTTAAATAAAATATACTATTAGATATAAACTCACATTTCTTTTTACTCTTTTAAAGGAAACTACTAGAAAATTATACACATGGCTTACATTATGCTTCTATTAGCACCACTGCTATGGAGTATCTGATATTTTTTATTGCACTGTCATACTATCATCTTTCTTACTAATGTGTCAGCCTTCCCAGTATGTTGCAAACCTCAGTTGAAAAGGAAACAAGTTTATTTTGTTTTTATTTTGTACTGCAATACCATTTTTATTTATTTATTTATTTATTTTTTTAAATTTGACTTTACAATACTCTATTGGGTTTGCCATACATCGACACGAATCCACCACAGGTGCACACAAGCTCCCAATCCCGAACCCCCCTCCCACCTCCCACCCCACAACATCCCTCCGGATCATCCCCGTACACCAGCCCCAAGCATCCCGCATCCCGCATCAAACATAGACTGGTGATTCGTTTCTTACATAATAGTATATATTCTTCAATGCCATTCTCCCAGATCATCCCGCCCTCTCCTACTCCCTCTGAGGCCAAAAGTCCATTCTCTATGTCTGTGTCCTTTT
>SJYV01018776.1:1103696-1160395 GCA_006410875.1 Neotragus pygmaeus | reverse complement strand
CCTAGACATCAAAAACTATAAAACACTGATAAAAGAAATCAAAGAGGACACTAATAGATGGAGCAATATACCCTGTTCATGGATTGGAAGACTCAATATAGTGAAAATGAGTATACTACCCAAAGCAATCTACAGATTCAATGCAATCCCTATCAAGCTACCTGCAGTATTTTTCACAGAACTAGAACAAATAATTTCAAGATTTGTATGGAAATACAAAAAACCTCGAATAGCCAAAGCAACCTTGAGAAAGAAGAATGGAACTGGAGGAATGCAATACCATTTTTATAACACAGCAAATTTATATTTCTGGTGCATAAGAATAGATTTGTGATAGATAAGAACTGATTTTATCTACTTTGTAACTACTGTGAAGACAAGTCAGTTCTGTTTAAGTAGCTCTTTCTAAAAAGGTAGAAGTATGATGGGTTCACTCTCTATTCTGTGGGAAAGAAGATTTAACAAAGCTAGGATCAACCAAATGGACTTAAATTTATATAAAACCAAATGTGACCAGTAAGGCCTTTTGTGCTTTGACTTCTTCCATCCTGTGTCAGGCAACCTAAAGCATTGCTCACAAAAGTTCAAGAATCTTTAATGGCAACTTATTACCTATTACCCCTGTTTTTCAGCTGGGCTTTCACACATACTAGAAGTTTCTTGACAATAACAGAGTGGACGTAAGGAGGGAGAAAATAACAAGGCAAAGAGCTGTCTGTGGATAATAGATAGATATGCTTCGTGGGTAAAGGATACAGTGATAAACATTTAAACTTTTGCATGTTTACCAGAAGTTTAGCAAAACAAAGATAAAAAACTTATTAAATGTAAGAAATTTCATATTCATCTTTTTAAATGTGAAAAACATGAATACATACTACATATAAAAATATTAATTACTTATGTATGTATGTGATATTGGTATATCACAGACATTTTTGCATCTAATATAATATTTTTCACAAATAAATTATTAAATAATGTACATTTTTTGTTGGATTTTAGTTTTACTTATTTCTTTTCCTCATTGTTGCTTCTTATAAACAACAAGTACATGCATATTTTAAACAAATTTTGGTTATATTGTATTATTTCCTTAGAACAATTTCCATAACCAGAATCATTGAATTAAAGGGAATGTAATATCTTTTGAAAACTTTTGATATATGCCAACTAAGGTAAATACACAGACTTGTGTTTTGGTCAAAACCAAAAAACTACCCTTTTTTCCTCCTCTTATATTGCTATTCCAGAAAGATTCTTTCTGGAATAGAAAATCCACATATTTTCTTTCAAATTGCAGAGACAGAAGAAATTTCTAATAATTTGGTATCTGGGTTCTAAAGAACAATGTAATCTATGGTGAAACAATAAGAAAAAGTATTTAAGGAGACCAAACGAAGCAACATGACCTTGAGAGAAGAGGAAACTGTCAAAGAGCAACTAAATTCAGACCTGGTAGACAGACTTTCTCTGAAGGGGTTATTGCAAGGTAAGGAAAGAGACTATCCAAAAATGGAGTGGGACTATTCCCCTATGGAAAATTCTCTTATCATAATATCTGTGAGGCCAAAAGAATGTTTCACTTATCAGAGGAGTGAACAAGGCTGAGAAGAACAAAGTATGTGGAAGTGGGAAGATGGATTTCATATGATAAGGCAATAGATCAGAGGATACTTTGCCCAGAGGCCAGTCTGTTCACAGGAGGAGTAGTTAAGGCTGGACTATGTTCTGAATTAGGCCGTGTGCTTGCTTGCCCAGTAGTGTCTGACGCTTTGTGACTCAATGGACTGTAACCCGCCAGACTCCTCCATTCATGGGATTCTTCAGGCAAGAATACTGGAGTGGATTGCTATGCCCTTTTCCAGGGTATCTTCCTGACCCAAGAATCTAATCCATGTTGCCTCCATTGTAGGTAGATTCTTTACCACTTAGCCACCAGGAAGCCTCTCGTTCAGGCTGAGGGTGGATTAAGGTTCAGGGACCTGGGGGGAAGAGAAAGTTAACAGAAGTTTTGGTTAATAAGTATTTTATTCCAATTGATCACTGTGGACAAATTTTTTCAGCCAGTTATTTATGAAGCAAAGATTGGGAATTTGGAGGGTCTATGCCTGTCTTTGTCAGAGGTAGACAGAGGATGAGGGGATCCACGGGTCATACTACCTTTGTGGAAAAGAGGTTCTTTGCAGTAAAGTATTTTCAGAATATACAAGGATGCGGCATTTCTTAGTCTTCACTGTTTTCCAGGAGCACAGCATGCAAGTAAAATTCAACACTGTCAAAGGAAAAGATTTTCTTAAATCAAAATGATCAGAGACTGATGGAAGAAGAAAGTTGGAGAACAATTTCCCAGAGAAAATGGATGCTGACTCCCATCATCCCTGACATGAGGAAGGGCCCATGGGATCTGTAGTGTAGACCTCCTGGAGCAGAGTGGATCCAAGGTCATGTCTGACAGGCTGTCCAGGTGGTGTGGGCATGTTCCCCCAGTGGATGTTCACCCCCATCAAGAACTTCTCTCCAAGAAGTTATTGAGAGTAAAGCCTGCCTTACCGTAGACTTTGCTAATTCCTTTAAATATCTAGACCTTGTAGAGTTGAACTCCTAGTGAAACACCAGACATACAAGTACACAAGCAGAGGAAAATAAAAAGAAATTTAGAATGTTAAAAGGAGTAACAAATATAGGACGTAAGGACATCTACTACAGGTAAAGTAGACAAGGAAAGACTACAAGGAGGTAATATATAGGCTGAAATGTTAGCAATGAATAGAAGTAAATGGAGTGGGAAGTAGCACTTCCAGTGATTGAAGGACACCAAGGATCCCAGGATCATGGTGGGATTAGCCCCACATTTGACAGGAGAGTAGGTGAGTGCAGGGCACTGAGCAACCAGCGTGGCTGAGACCTTGAGCCATGGAGAGAAGTTTAGATCAGTCTAAGTATTAATATATAGGAAGTGATCATATAGCTTGACAGGACCGCATGATCTGTATTCACCATCTAATAAAGTGTCCAGCTGCTGGGTGAGGAACAGACTACAGAAGGATGTAGATGAAAGCAGAGTATTCTAGGAGAGAGATTACAACAGTTTGGATAACTATTATATCCTCATATATGCATCGTGATGTTTTAGTTGTTCTACATTTACATGACTCAAATCCCTTATGATTATACAGTAGAAGTGAGAAATAGATTTAAGGGGCTAGATCTGATAGATAGAGTNACCTGAATTCTCGATGTCCTGGTGGGACCCCCACCTGGGCTGTGACCTGTGTTTCCCCAGCAGCTGTCCTGAGACTCTGAGGTGACATAGAAGGTTCCCTAGGAAGGTTTGGGGCCTGCAGGGTGTTGGGATCTCATGAGACGGGACCACCAAGCACCCCTCCTCCCCACGCCCACGGCCGGCATCAACCCCAGCCATGCTGCAGCTGCCACTGCCCATCTGGACAAAGTCAAGAGGAAGAGCTCAGACCCCGAGTCCCTGGGCTGGACCCTGTGTCCACCACTTGCCTACGTCTTTGCCTGTTTCCTTGCTTGTGCACTAGGGGTCATGAAAGTAACTACCTCACAGGATTGTTGCAAAAAAAAAATTTAGTGAAAACTTACAAAGTGTTTTAACCCAACCCGAGTCCATATAGTCAAAGCTGTGGTTTTTCCAGTAGTCATGTACAGATGTGAGAGCTGGACCATAAAGAAGGCTGAGCACTGAAGAATTGATGCTTCTGCATTGTGTGGTGTTGGTTGGAGAAAACTCTTGAGAGTCCCTTGGGCTGCAAGGAAATCAAACCAGTCAATCCTAATGGAAATCAGTCCTGAATATTCATTGGAACGACTGATGCTGAAGCCGAATCCAATACTTTGGCCATCTGAGGCAAAGAGCTGACTCATTGGAAAAGACCCTGATGTTAGGAAAGACTGAAGACTAAAGGAGAAGAGGGAGGCAGAGGGAGATGGTTGGATGGCATCACCGACTCAATGGACATGAATCTGAGCATGCTCTGGGAGATGGTGAAGGACAGGGAAATCTGGCGTGCTGCAATCCATGGGGTCGCAGAGTCGGACGTGAGTGAGCAGCAGTCCTCCTCCTCTTTATGATCATCTTTGGGGCTGGGGAAGCCCACACAGACCTTCATTCCTCAAGCTCTGTCTGTGCCTCTTTGTGGAAGCTTTGTTCTTTCAGTCTCACCACAGTCACATCGGGAAGTTGTCATGGATTTTCCAGGCAAGAATACTGGAGTGGGTTGCCATTTCCTTCTCTGGGAGATCTTCCCAACCCAGGGATTGAACCCAGGTCTCCCGCATCGTAGGCTGACGCTTTACCTTCTGAGCCACCAGGGAAGTCTCTCTTTTTTGAAAAACCATTTATTTATTTATTTGGTGGTGCCAGGCCTTAGTTGTGGCATGCAGGATCTTCCGTCTTTGTTGCAGCATGTGGGATCTAGTTCCCTGACCAGGACTCAAACTTGGGCCCCCTGCATCACGACTGCAAAGTCTTAGCCATTGGGCCACAAGGAAAGCCCCAGAAGATGTCCTCTTTGCCTGTTCAAGAAGGATCAGGACTTTGAATCCAGGACCAACCTCAAGTTCATGTTCCTTCTCCAGCCAGAGAAGTCCTGCAGGATTGCCCACACCTGGAACTGCCCTACTTCATTACTGACTCACAGGGTGCCCCTGATAGCATGAGGGAAGCCTCCACACCGAATGATAAGAGCGGGTGTTTACTCTCCCTGCGCTCAGCGACACTCTGAGCCCATTGCGTATACGAAACCAGTCCTATGAGGTGGAGGTCGTTTCAAAGAATCCACCTGCTAATGCAGGAGACATAAGAGATGCAGGTTCAGTCCCTGGATCAAGAAGATCCCTTAAAGGAGGGAGTGGCGCCCTGCTCCAGTATTTTTGCCTGAAATATTCCGTGGAGAGAGGAGCCTGGCAGGCTGCAGTCCATTGGGTTGCAAAGAATCGGATGTGACTGAGCATCTGAGCAAGCAAGCATTCAAGTATGACTTTCCTGCAGAACAGCGCAAGGCTTGGTTCACTGCTTGGCGCATCGTCACAGACTGAACCCCCCTGTCTCACCAGCACCCGGATCTAGAAGTAGAACACGATGAACTTCCTGAATGCTCTCCTGGGTCCCCTTCCTGTCACTGTCCCCTCTATAGAGAGCTTCCTCCTGATTTCTCACCGTGTGGATTAATCCCACCCTTTTGAAGTGCCGTAAAGGGAGTGGTAGAGAACAGTACATGCTTTTGTATCTGGCTTCACTGGCTCGGCGTTCTTCCGAGTGGTTCATTCATATTATTCGTTGTTTCTCCTTAGATGGAGTTGTCCCCTGTGACGGGACCGTGATGGTCTGACCCTTCTGCTCAGGGTTGCCCGGGCAGTTTGCAGCCTAGAGTTTCTCCAGTTAGTGTAACTTTTCCATGCAGGTCCCTTGGTGAACATGGATGTGTTTACCGGGCAGGCATGGGCTGCAGTAGGAACTGTTTATTCCTCTTTTACAATGTGAAAATATGGGATCTGTGACTGCCTCCAGGTCATGCCTCTCCTGAAGGGCCAAACTGGCTTTGAACCCAGACAGTTTAGCTCCAGGATCTGCTTTCTGTGGCTGCTCTCCTTCTGCTGGGACTCTGCTGGAGAGATGGCATGTCCCCAAATCACTGGGTACCCAGGGAAACTTCCTGAAGGTTCTAGAGGGCCTGATGGACCACCTTGAGAGTATGACACCAAAGCCCAGAGAGGATGTGTGAGTTCCCAAGGCCACACAGCATACTGGCTTGCACCCTCATGCCCTGCCTCCCTGATCTCTGGGTATTCCCTGCCTCCTCTCAGGGCCCAGCCAGCACCATGGTCTCGTCTGAAATGACCTCACACACTAACATGAGCCTGAATAACAGTTTACACTGTGGAGCCTGTGGGCCAATGCTGTGTTTCCAGAAATCTCCGCCCCCGGAGTCTAGGGAATGTCACAGTTCCGGGCCCATCCCCTGCCACTATTTTTAGTGGTGATCTGGAGGAAGGAGGACTTTCCTGGACTTGCCTTCAGAATCTGGAAAACAAACACCACCCCCTCCCCACCCTTGCCCTCCCAGTTCCCCTGGCAGGAAGCGGGAGCCCAGATTCCCGGGCCTGCCACTCACCCTCCATGCTTCTGGATGAGCTCTGAGCTCTTCAGAGCTGAGGGACAGACGGCAGCAACAGCGTGCCCCTGCCCTCAGGTAGGACCTCAGGCAGCCCGAGACAGGTCCCCTCTGCCCCCCACAGTATCTCTTCTTATTACACTGAGTCTGCAGGTGTCTGATCCCCTCTTGAGGGTTGGCCTTGCCCTCCATCTCAAGTTTTCCCCGGGGCCCCAGGACTTCCGTGATAGTCCAGTGGTTAACACTCCGCTTTCCAATGCATGGGATAAGGGTTCGATCTCTCATTAGGGAATTAAGGTCCCACATGCTGTGGGTGCAAAAAAAAATTTTTTTTAAGAATAAATTTTTTTCCCCAGGGGCACTTTCCTGGTCGTCCAGTGTTTAGGACTGCACACTTCAATTGCAGGAGGCGTGGGTTCAATCCCTGGTCAGAGAACTAAGCCACGCAGCAGAAAAAATTAAGTTTTTCCCGTTGGAAGCCCTGGGCATCTCTGCTTGAGACAGACACTCTCCAGGTGGCCCCTCCTCTCATCACCCCTCTGCCCAGGCTCCCAGACAGCCTTCCACCTCGTGCACTTGTGTCCTCTGCTCAGACTCCCCCAAGAGGGCGCCCCTTCCCTCCCAAGACCTCCTGGCCCCCTTAGATGGTGATGACTGTTAGAATGGTATCTAAAACACAAGCCAGCAAGCACTGTCAGACATAGTTAGAGCTTTTACTTTGCTTTAATGCTCACTCCAGTAGAATGGGATAGAAGCTGTTATCCTTCTTTACACATCAGGAAAAGACATAGATTGGTTAAGGAATTTACCAGAGTCACACAGCTCATGAATGGTGGAGCTGGGCTTAGGACCCAAGTCTCTGTCTGCAGAGCGTGGTTCCTCAGCCATGCCTGGACCCACTCTCCTGTGTTACCTCTTCTACGGGCACCTGCTCAGATGAGCAGTCCAGCCCCCATGCAAGGCCCACAGGCATGCTTGGGTAATACAATTAATTGCCAATATTGAAAATAAGATATTTAAAACAAAAACTGTGACAATCTAGAGTATGGAATTTTCTAGAAGAGTCAGCAGGTATGGTAACCCTGGGCCCCATTCAGTCATGGAACAGCTGCCTTTCCTTTCTTACGATGATCCCTGGCAGGCCCTATGGTTGTTGAATGTTCCAGCATGGGTGCTGTGTCCTGTCCTGAGCCCCTAAGCTGGAGAATCAGGGAAGGAAGAGGCACCTTGAGATAACTGGCAATTGTGAGCACACCTGCTTCCCCACTCTGTCAAGCCACCAAGTCATCTCCCCCGACTTTCTTAACCTGCATGGACCATGCCTAGTGCCAGCTCCTGGAAATACTGTCAGATGAGGCTCACGCCCTGCCTTCAAGCAGCTTCTAGACTGGTCTGGGGGTGGCGGGAAGATCCTGAGCTGTCCCTCTGTCTCCAGGCTGCTGGTATACATTCCTGTGGGGAAGGCAGGGCTCCCCTGCAGTGAGGAGAAGCCTGAGCTGTGGACTTTGGAAACCCAGAAGAAACTACCCCAAATTCGAAGAAGGGAGAAAGGCAGGCATTCCCTGGCAGAAAGGCAGGGATGTGTAAATGTCACTTCCCCTCAACAAGCTCAGTCTATGTCATATTAGATGGTGGCAAATTCAGCACAGAAAAAACAGAATGGAGTGAGGAGAGTGTCCAGGGAAGGCTTTGCTGAGAAGTTGATGTTTTAGTCAAGACCTGGAGGAGGCAGGAAAGGGACCATGGTGGGGATCAGCCAGCCACCGAGGGAATGGGCATGAACCAGGAATAGTGAGGAGCAGTGGGGCGGGGATGGTTGGGGAGATCATGAGATGGGGGGTTGGGGGACGACAGGTCACATGGCCCTGATGGGTCATTCTAAGGACTGTGCTCGCCCTTGAGTGAGACGGGCCGTAGGGGAGGAGCAGAGAAGTGACATGATCTGACTTGCATGTTAAGGGGACACTCCCTGCTGAGCTGACATAGACTTCAGGGCTGGGCGACCAGTTAGGAGACCACTGCACAATGCAGCCCCAGATGGTGGTGACACGAACCAGGGTGGGGAGCAAGGCATGGCGAGAAGAGGCCAGATTCTGGTAACATGTTGCAGGCAGGGTTGATGTGGCTTGCTGATGAGTTGGGTGTGGGGCATGAGAGAAATGGAATCAAGGAAGGGAGATTCTGGGACTTGGGGTCAGAGGAACTGGAAGGTTAAGGTCACCGTGAACTGAGTTTGGGGAGATGAAGAGGAGCAGGTTGTTGAGGGGCTGATCAGGGACTCAGTCTCCAGCGTGTACTGTTGGATGGGACGGGGCGGCCCTTGGCTCTGAGTGTGGAATTCCAGGCAAGGTCCAGGCTGCGTGGTATCAACATATGGGTAGATTTAAAGCTGGGAGGCTGGACGAGCCCAGTCAGGAAACCGTGGAGTGGAAGGGCCAAGACCTCTGATGCCTGGAGGTCAGAGTGAAGGGAGATAAGCCAGAGAAAGGAGCCAGGAGGGCATGGAGCAACCTTCCCCGTTAAGTCAAGTGAGTTAGGCAAGGATGGTGGGGTTTGCGGCTCAAAGGTCATCAGTGACCTGGGGAGGAGCACGTGCCACAGAGGATGGAAGAACGGCAGTGGATGCGCCTCAGCCCTGGAGGGCAAGGGAAGACAGAATAAAGGCAAGCAGAACCATGTCTGCCCCCAAGACCCCAGAAACACTGGATGCTGCTCATGACAGCCATGGGCCAGGTCCCCCTCCTCCCTGGGCTATCTGCTTCGCTCAGTCATTCATTTGAGAGTCAATCCACTGGTTTTTACTGAGCACTTACTATGTGCCAGACACTGTTCTAGATGCTGGGGATATAGCGATGAACAAGGCAGACCAGATCCCTGCCCTCACGGAGCATATGTTGCTCACTGGGGGTGGACATAAAGTTACATAAGTAAACTCAGCAATCCTTCATTTATCTTTGACTCAGTTCAGGGAAACAGTCCGCTCTCTCACCCTCAAGCATGCAGGTTGGAATCCGTTTGCCACCATCTCGCTGATGTGAATGAACTGCTTCTTTCCCTTTTGGTTCAATGGAGCTGAACTTGGTTCCATAGAGTGCAGTGGTAATCAGCACAGTGCTGACCTGGAAGAGGCTCACCAAACCATTTTCAAACCTGCCGACTCTGATCAGTCAGTGATGATCTCTGCCCCCTCATCTGAGGCAGGGCTGGAAAATCTGCATTTACCCCCTGTAGTCCCAAGGCAGACGTCACCAATCAACCCAGGTTCCTGTAGAGCCTGGTTGATTAGTCATGTCTGCATGGACACAGGATTATAAAATGAGAACCTATATTCCAGGTATTTTCTTTCCCAACCCCAGGCAGGAGGCTGGAAAGGTCACACTGCCTAATTTTTTAGGCTGCACTTGGAGAGAGCAGCTGTGGAGATTATGCAGAGATCATGGGCCTNCAAATGTTAAAGCATTAACCCCCAACATGATGGCATCAGGAAGTAGGGTGTCATTGAGAGGGGATTAAGTTTAGATAATGTCCTGAGGTCTTCATGATGGGATTATAACCCTTATAAGAAGAAACACAAAAGGCTTTCCCTCTCTCTCCTCCCTGTCGCCATATGAGATATAGCATCTACAAGAAAGCAGCCATCTACAAACAAAAAGAAATCCTTCACCAGGAACTAATTAGATCCACAACTTGATCCTGGACTTCCCAGTTTCCAGAACTATGAGAAACAAATGCTTGTTGTTTAACTCACTCAGCCTGTGGCATTGTGCCATCACAGCCCAAGGTGACTAAAATAAAGTTCTTGGGAAAATCACAGGGATCAACGCCATGGAACTATATATGAATGAAATGAAACTCAGAACTAAACCTTCTATTGTGCACCCCAGATACTTAACTTGAAAAAAATCATTGAAATGTGTGTAGTAAAAGGTTGCTTTCTTCTTCCAACTGAATAATTTATCTTCCATACTTTTATCCTTTTATAATATTTTCTAAGAATGATTGTATTATTTTTCTAGTTGCAAATCATATGTGGTTTCTAGAATTAAGAGAAATGGCCTTAATTCTCTTCCCTCATACTTCATCTTATTAACTCACAGTTTTCTTTTCTCAGTCCCCAGCCTCAAACCCTCATCCTGTTTAACCTGTTTTTTATTCCATCTTTTAATTTAATTTTCTGTAGTGATTTGATCCTCTCGGATCAGCCCCAGTCCTCATAGGAAGGATGGCAGCAGACTTGTTGTTGGACAAGCAAATTCCAGTGACAAGCACTAGTAGGCGCACATAAAACCAGAGGGACGCTTCATGCAGGCGATGCTATCAGGTCACTCAGAATGGAGATGGCTGCCATCCCCTTGCTCAGAACTCACTGCTTTAAATGGAAGTCTTCTGGAAACATTCATTCAGATGTATTTATTCAACAGTGTTTAAGGCAGAGCTGAGTTTATTACTACAGATAAGGTTGGGGCTCTTACAGAGTAGCATAATGCTTCATCAGGTGCCAAACCAAATACACCCAGGTGACATGTATTATCTATTGACAGGAGTCAGGGGTCTTTTATGGCAGAGCAGAAATGGGGGAGGTTTGCTGGAGATTTTGTTTTCATAATATTCTGAGTGGATTAAAGTGTATGAAGATTTTAAATCATCTCTTTTAGCTTAAATTATCTCCCCCCCCCTTTTGCCCATCCCTGTCTCCAAAGAAAGTGATAAGCTTGTCAAAGAAGGAATTAATTAAGCAAATCAATCAGTCAGTTTTATTAAGGAATTACAAAACCCAAGTGGAACATTAATTATTCAGATAATGGGACATCTTTGAGCCTTTCTTTTCTATTATTGATAAGCTGCTATCTATCATCCAGATTGCTTTAGTACTGTTTTAGTTGTGAATGAAGCCAGGTCATTCAGCCAGAGCATATGGTAGTTATGAGCACTGTTGGGAAGCTGGAAGCAAAAGAAGGACTTGGGCTCTCTTCCCTCAGCATGAGTGCAAATGTGACCACTGCAAGACAAGGACCAGGGCTTAACCACAGACATTGCAGTGAAAGGCTTGTCATGCTGCTTCCATCCATCTGATCAATGATGGCCACTGAGGTAATGATGTTGGGGCTTCTCCTTCACCACAACTAGATTTCTTCTTCATCTTAGAAGAACAGCTAATGTCACATTTATATTAAAGCCAATGTCATTGTTTAATAACTAAAATTTAAAAATGCCTTTCATTTAACATCTAGAGAAACTAGATTTTTTTTTCTCTGCAGCATTAAGGTGACAAAAGATTTCTTTGAACATCAGAATTTTCCATAACACCCTTGGTTTTAGTGTGTGTGTATATATAGAACAGGATGGCACCTCACTCCAGTATTCTTGCCTGGAGAATTCCATGAAGAGCCTGGAGGGCTATATATATTCCATGGAGTCACAAAGAGTCGGATATGACTGAGTGACTAACACACACACACACACACACACACACACACACACACACACACACACACATATATGTATATATAGAGAGAGACATGAACAGGATTAAAAGTGTAGGGTTAAAAGTTTTGCTCAGATCTTGTCTGATTTGCATCAGAAGCTCAATTACTTATTCATTCTTTCATCAAAGATTTATTGAGTACCTACTATGTGCTGAGTTATGACAATGAAAACACTGAGACTTCACGGTACTCATGCTGCTATGATAGAGCACTTACTAATAAAAAATGTATTTTTTAATTCAGATAAGCCATCAGTACCTCAAAAGTAAGTTCAAAATAAAACAGAATCTAAGATCTCAGTGCAACAAAACAATCACATCAGTAAGTAAAATAAACAAATTATTTTTTCATAAATCACAGAAGAGAATATATGAAACCCAAAGGGTCCATTGAAACTTAGAAGAAACTCCTATGGAATAAAAGGATATAAGGCTGGCAAGGGGAGATATGCTGGGACATGAGAGTTTAAAAACATTCCTTGCTCTTTTTATCACTAAATGGCTTTGTTTAAAGCTCACTGGCCACAGATAGACACATTTCTTAAATTTTATGGGCTCAAGCCAAATCTAAAAACACTAACAATATATCTCAATACTTAGAAAATTCAGGAGTCAGCAGCAGCTTATTGCAAAACTGTTAGGCAACATTGTGAAACTACTTCCTTCTAAGTGATATCTCCCTCTCCTGAACGCTTATAAAATTTTGTATTACTCGTATACCACTTAGCATATCTTGTGGCTGTTCAGGCAAAGGCTTTAAGTGTGACACCATATTAAAATCTCCTTAGAGCAAAACCAGAAGTGTGAGCAGTAAGATAAAACACTGATAAACTGAACTCATTAAAAATAAAAATGTTTGCTTTTGTAAGCAAGGTCTTCTAGTTAAAGGTGGTGGATCAATACTCATGCCCATCTTTTGCTCATCTCCCGTCTTCAACACCCCACTAAAGTTTAAAATGTTGTTCTGAAAAGTCAATAAAAACAAACACAAAGTGTAAAAACTGAGAGAAAATACACTGTGAGTAGAATCATCATTTTATAAGAAATGCCTGAACATTTCTAGAAACTGAAAAGCAATCAGAGAAGATGTAACTGACACCAAAAGACGAGAACGTCACTGGTTTGAAAGCACATAAAGCCATAAAGCGATTTCCGGGCAACAAGAGTGCTCTTCAGTTTGTTTTCGTAGAACCTAAAGAAGTTCCAGATTCAGAGAAAGTACGAACAACCTATTTCCTACTCCCTTCTTTGGAAGGAATGATGCTAAAGCTGAAAGTCCAGTACTTTGGCCACGTCATGCAGAGAGTTGACTCATTGGAAAAGACTTTGATGCTGGGAGGGATTGGGGGCAGGAGGAGAAGGGGACGGCAGAGGATGAGATGGCTGGATGGCATCACGGACTCGATGGACGTGGATCTGGGTGAACTCTGGGAGTTGGTGATGGACAGGGAGGTCTGGCGTGCTGCGATTCATGGGGTCGCAGAGAGTCGGACACAACTGAGCGACTGAACTGAACTGACTGCCTGCCTGCAAGAAGTGGGCTTGCTTACATGTTTCACACTCTTTCTGATTTCTCGCTCTTATATTTTGTCCTCCCTTGTGATGACTATGGTGGTTCTTTGCCTGCTGTGACTCCTTTTAAATATCAATTCAATGAAACATGCCCATGAACCATTCCTCTCACACTATACCACCCTTACTCCTTTGGGTTTTGTCAAAGTCTCCATTTCTAGACCCATTTGCCTGAAAGCTTGGCTAAATTTTCAGTTTGCCCTCCCGAGTCTTGCCACATTTCCAAGACACTAACAATTTTTTTTTAATGGGCATCTAATGTATTTGGGGCTCATTTTTAAAAATATTTGTGAAGCCTCAAGCCTGGTGAATTGGAAAGAGCACTGGAACATTAGAAGTTCTTGACTTAATCCTTAACTCAGCCAAAAGCTCTCCCAAAGACTTTGGACTCTGAAGCCTGGCTGAGCTGTTATTTGGCTCATTTGCACCTTAATTCAAAATCAAACCTGACTGAGTGTCTGATCATAGAAGCATTTCTCCAAAGAGTCATACACTCATCCAAGCAATTTGGCCAACAGTTTCTTAGAATTTTCTGAACAGTTCCATGGAACTTTTGGACTTTTCAGAGAATGGTTTTTGACAATCACTGCCATGGAATCATGGTACTGACTTAACAAAACTCATTTAATCTTCATTTATTTCACAAATATTTACTCTCAAGACTAAGTACCAATCTTGATGAAAGTCTATAAAAATAATCCTGGGAATAGAAGATAATTGTTTCTTTAACCTAGAAGTGTTATGATTCTCAAGTCCTCAAAATGGAAACAAGCTTACTGCCTCCCACACCACTCCCTACACACACACTCTCACTTTCCATCCACCACATAGAACCACCCAGTTTCACAAATCTTCCCATCTCTGCGCTGCTGGTTTTTTAGCAGAGTGCCCCTCCAGTGGCAGCAGGGCTGGGCCTCAGCTGGACAGTCATTCTCAATTTGTCTCAGCCACGTTATTTCTCCCACCAGCCATTTCAGAGCACATCACAGCCACCTGTCATTTCTCCATTGTCCCTCCATCTCATTTATTTTTTAGTATTTTCTCAACAGTTCCTCCAGATGCTCTTATTAAGCGCTGAGCTGATTAACCTCCTGTTTCTGAGTAGTGGAGCTGCAGTGAGCTGCATGGCCTTGCAGGAGGGCCCCCCATCACTGGGAGTAAACCAGTCCAGCTTCAGTCAGTTTACACACCTGCCACAACTTACAACTGGACTTGGTACCTACTTGGGTTCTTTTTTTTTTTTTTTAAGCTTCTGTTCTTTTTTTCTTTTTTTTTCCAGATAAGGATACACCATGGCCCCAATCATTACCACTCAGTGACAATATCTGTGATTGAAATATCTCAGTCCATAGAAGCAGAAGCTTTCTATTAACTTTACATATATGTTTTATCATGATACAAACCCAGTAGGTCCTTAGCAGATTTTATCCAAGATACTCTGGTTCGTGGCTAAGAGCTGCATATTCAGCTTACACCACAGAGACCTGTGCACCAAATCAAGAGGGAGAGATTGTTGAGTTGTCTTGGCAACTTAAAGTAACCAAAATGGTGCCTCACTATAACGTTAAATCCTTCTCACGTGCATACCCAAGCCAAAGTGTATTTGAATCTCTTCTAGATCTTATCATAGCAAAATATGGGGTCATAATTATTACAACAAGCATTCGGGTAGGCCTGAGCCCCAAATTTATAAAAAAAACAATAGAATAAAACTCTCACTCTCTGACCCATTCCATCCCCAAATTATAGAACATGAATCAGATTTTGCCTGCACTGGCTGAATCTGTCTAGATTGACACAGTCAATCAGCTACTTCTTGTTCATCTATGTACATTCTGTGGATAAATTTTTTACAGTGATACCATAGTAAGTTACTACTTGTTTTCTAAGCTTCCCTCCTTGCTCTAAATAACAGTAGTGCATTACTTTACAGTTAACAAAACATTTTTAAGCCCGCCAATTTAAGTATTCCAGATGGCAACCCACTCCAGTACTTTTGCCTGGAGAATCCCATGGATGGAGGAGCCTGGTGGGCCACAGTCCATGGGGTCTCAAAGAGTTGGACAGGAATGAGTGACTTCACTTTCACAGCTGTGTGAAAGTGCTGCCATCATCTGTGATTTTGGAACGCTTGTCCATAATTATACAAATAGCAATGAGAAACCTGAAATTGAAAGATAGATTTAAATTACAAATCTTAGTTTTTTGCTCTTATAACAAGCTGCCTTCCTTCTACTCTTGTTCAAAAAAAAAAAAAATTGTACCATGGCAATGATACAATTTTCCCAAATAAGAAAATTAATCTCTTGTTTAGCAACTGTCTCATCTGTTATTCATGAGATGGCCATATTTTGTCCCTCATGGTTGCTCTCCATCAAGCCTGTGGATTAGAATGACAGTAAATGAGGGTACAAAAGTAAAACATCTTGATTTTACCACCTCTTTGCCTACTGCCTCTGGCATATTAGTAAATATTCTTTGCTGTCTGCTGTTCACACTGAATCTGATGCCTTAGTTAACCAAGCAGGAGGGACAGTCTTCACTCCTTTCACAGAAACTAGTGAAGTTTGCTCCAAAGAAGATTTCCAACTTTTATGTTCAAATACTTGTGTCATACAAGGTAGAGTGAGCATGGAGTGATGATGTCTCTTCTAGTTCCTTAATTTGTCTATAGCCTTAAAAAAAAAGAGTGGGGATTTTTCTGGTGGCCCAGTAATTAAGAGTTTGCCTTACAGTGCAAGGGACACAGGTTCAGTCCCTGTCAGGGAACTTTAATTCCACATGCTGTGAAGCAACTAAGGCTGCACACTGTGATACTGAGCCTGCACACCACAACCAGACAGCCAGCACAACTCAACAAAAAGATTCTGTGTGACACAATGAAGATCCCGCCTGCTGAAGCTGAGACCTGATACAGTCAAATTAATTCATTAATTTTAAAAATGAAAAAGAGAGTGATTTTACTGCCTAAGTCTGCTGGCCCTTCTCCATGCCTCTGGCTGTGGCCTTGATATTCAGTTTTTTATAGCGAACTGTCACCTGTTTGTCTGCAAACTCTGCAGCCCTCTGCCTCCTATCACCATCCTCTACTTGCATCCCTCCTTCCCTCCCTAGAGCATGGCATGAAAATCTTGAAGGCCTAAGTCTACTCAGGACTTTCTTGGTGTCTCAGATGGTAAAGAATCTGCCTGCAATGTAGGAAACCAAGGTTCAATCCCTGGGTTGGGAAGATCCCCTGGAGAAGGGAATGGTTACTCACTATAGTATTCTTGCCTGGAGAATCCCCTGGATATGCACATCTAATAATTTTTCACCCTCCTCTCTGGTAATAAATACCAAGGCTATCCTTTACCTATTTGCTTAGAAGTCAAAGCTTGATTCTCATGATTGTTGAGGAGGTATTTGAAAAGTGGTATGTATGAGACATTGATATTCTTCCCAATTACATATTTCTTTGCTTTAATAACAGGTCAACCAACAAAGCTAATATGATTATGATATAAAAGCATTATCCTCCTTCTCAGCTTGAATCTGTGTTTTCTGAGTCACACCTTGGTGAAGTGAAACATGCTCTTGATGCCCTCAGCTTCTCTATGAATTTCTTTTCATGATCAATTATGACCTCCTCATCCCCATTTACAATCTAATTATTAAGACTTGGGGTTTGGAAACAGACAGGTGAGGGACAATGAAGGAAGGGTTCCTCTGCTTGTATCCCTGGTAACCAGTAAGCCAACCTGATGTCAATTCTCCCTAAAACTGGTAACATCCCCCTCCCTCAGGGAGTAAAGCCTGCTACCAGGTCTTGTGGGCTTTCCAATACACACACTCTAGGATCTTGCTTCAGATGTGTGAGGTCCCCATCCATTAAACCATTGATGTCTCTGTTGCTGCCTCCAGGCTTTTTTCTCCATCTTAAATCTGGGCAAACACAGGTATTGTCAGTCTGTGGGGTGCAACCCAACATCTTGGCTTCTTAATGCCTAACTGTCTCGGCACTTTACACTCAACCTTCAGATCTCGTGTATCTAAAGTATCTCCCTAAATGTTTTTCAGCCTAAGCTGAAATCAATCTTCTGGTTTCAAATTATGAAAAACAAAATTTTTGCATTAAATAGCTTATAGTCACCCATCAGACAACCAGTCACTGAAGCCTCATTTTTTTTTTCTCTATGAAAGCTTGAATTCTTAATTTGCTAGATTTTTATTAAATATGGCTATGTTTTAGAGAGTAACATTAATTTGATTTTTAGTTATCAAAATATTGGTGTGAATTTATTTACCCAGGATCTTTCCTGAGATAAGAAAGTGTGGTGATTAAAAATCAAGCTAAAGAAGAAAGTGGGGTCTCAAATGTGCAAATTCCATCAGATGCCTTCAGAGAAGTAATATGCTGCATTCGGGGAGATGTGGGAAGGTCAGGAGAAGCAGATCATGGGGCCAGGAAGGGGACTGGGGGTGTAAGCTCTAGTATGTATCTCTGAGCAGGTACTCTGCCAGGCACCCTCTGGAGTGCACCTCACTAATCTTCACAAAAATCCTACCACACAAATATTTCTACCCATCTGTATCATGCTGTAGCAGAGACACTTTATTCTCATGATTGCTTAGACCAAATCCTGAGAGGAATCTCAAGATTACTGAGCCAACCCACAATGATGCAGAAATTAGAATCTAAGTTTTCCTCCAAAGTCCATCTCTTTCTGACCTGTCCACTTGTCCCCGTAATAAGGGCAATGCTGAGCACTTTGGTATCACAGTTCAAGTGGCCTTGTGGTCTACTAAATGGCATTAGATGCTGCTAAGTAAACCTATAAACTGCTTTCCTATCTTTGTAACAGATTCACCTTTAATAAATTGTGAAGCCAAGAGAGTTTGTTGGTATGATTTCTACCCTCTTCTTTTCGCTTCTGCTCCAGGTGCCCACTTCTGGCCTCTGTCCCTCACTTAAATCCACTTTTAGCTCTTGTCTTGACAGTGTGGTTCCCTGCTTTCTCCCCATCTACTCCTCAACCTGAAATTTTGTATTGCCTGCACTCCTGGGAACCTCTGACAATCACCAGCATAGTAAACTGCAGTTGCTGACAGGGGTGTGGCATATATTTCAGATGTGCTGGTTTAGAATCACTTGTTTTAAATGAGAAGCTTCTGAAGAAGAATTTGCACAAGGATTGTCACAAGGATTAGAGCTAAAACTAAAGGAATAGAGTCTGAAGAGCAAGTTCTCAGGCACATGGCATTGGGAAGGGTGAGAGGTCCGTGCTGGCATTTCAAGATCCCTCAGATCGTTCCACAGAGGCAAGAGGCTAGTCCCTGAGTTAATTTCTGAAGCTTAAACATGCTTCCTAATATTATAGAAAATTATACTTGTTTTCTAGCCCTTTAGACACTGTTTCTTAAAAGGCAAAAAAGGTAAGTTTTCATTTCCTCTTCATTGAGCCCAACCCAGAACCCCTGTGACCCCATCCTTACTCTGGAGCAAGTAGCTACATTTGGAAGAGCTGTAGTAAATGTTTAACCTTAAGTTTTTGTGCCACTTTCTTTTTTCTTAGTCCATGGACATTAACTGTATCTGTGGCAGTGTTGACTATTTTTTTCTTCAGTAATTTCTTTTGCAGTAAGCATGATTCTAGGTCAGCATCATTAGAATCATTCAAGACTGGCTGCATGCCAACCCCCTTGTAACGTCTGTTGGCACCCAGGGAAAGGATCACTCTGAAGTTTTTCTGAGGATCCCAGAAGATCACTCTGAGGGCTTTCAGCCTTGGTTTGGCAAATGACTAGGCAAATTATTTAACCTTTCTGGGATCAATTTCTTCATCTATAAAATAGAAGTAATAGTGCCTTGGGAATATCCCACATAATATATCTGTCCTTGCTTACAGCATGTTATAACTTTCCAGAGGGGACTCAATGAATCTCTCTCTTTCTCTCTCTCTCTCTCATTTTTTTTTTTTTTGCGTTACTCCAGCCTTCTACTTTGGACACATAAGAGGTCTTACAAAAGTACTACGACTTTCCAAAGATCATTTAAAATTGGATTGCAGATACAAAGTTGTGCAACTTTTATAGGATGGATAACAATGGCAAAATCAATTTTGCTCTGTTCGGATATGAAGTCTATACAAGGGTGACACTGTGTACTGTTATGTAATCCATTAAGAATATCCTTTCACTTTTTTTTTTGCCTTAGATATGAGCACGTCAAGAAGTTAACAAAACACTTGTAGCTTATGACTTTAAAAGTCTCACTTGGAACATGAAATACTTCTTCAATATAGTGTGAAGAACATAGAAGCATGGACTGCAGTAGGGCATGGTCTAAATGACAACATTACTGACCTCAAGAATATTAAAATTCCACTTCAGTAACCACTCAATCTCATTCGTCTCAAGATATTATCCTTGCTCAATCATTTAAATTTTGTCTTCAGATATAGAGTAACTTGGGATATTTATAATGAAATCCTTGGCATAGTGAAGAAAATTCTATAAATACACAAATAATTCTGGATTTTATTCTTAATGAAATGTATTTTTTCAAGAGTAATTATACTGATTCCTTCTCTTTTACAAATAAAGATTACTGTCATTTTTTTTTCTTTTCTTTGAAATACATTCAGTGAAATAAATCATTATTTTCTTCAAGAAAAAAAGTAAAAACAGCAGCTTGCTTATAAAGTTGATGATAAAATGCAATAATACAAAATAAAGAGCTATTTGTAGCAGCAAGCACATATTCTATACTCAGTTAATGCTACCTAGTAATAAAATCAACATTTCTTAACCAATCTTTCTCCTATGTAACAAGATTCTACAGATCCTAGAGGGGAAAACCTCTTCCTTTAGAGGCATTATAAACAAAAGTCATTTGTCCCAATATTTGCTTATTATTAAGATAAATAAATAAAAACTTTTAAAGCCATAACAAGCTAAGTCTAATAAGCTTGGTATCTGTCCTGCAATTTTCATGCAATGAGGTCACTGGTCATTCAGGATGTCAGCCAACAGAATGGAATTTTCTTCCAAGTTATAAGCCAAACTCAGGGGGTCATAAATTCCAAATATCTGACCCAACTCCCAAGAATAAGTCAAAGGAAACAATTCTAAACTTCCTAAGAGCATTTGCTCAAAGAAATTAACACACTCTGAACCAGCAGCCTCATTGTTTAAGCCTAGAGAGACACCATCATCAATCAATTCAACCAAATTGTGCTGAGTCTTCTAAGGGTGTGAATGAAGCCATCACAATAAAACTAACTGATGCATTTACTAAATATATGCTCTGAGAAAGAATTAGGCAGTACAGTTTCATTTTTACATCACTACCCCAATTTTGGAAGAGCTTAATCTGGAAAATTTCCTGTAATTTATTTATGATGTCTGACAGTCTGTCTCTTAGGAATGAAAATAAACTGATAATCTAATTACACCCAGGTCTTAAGGGCATCATAAATTAGCTTTTCTAGAAGGAATGGCCTTTTAAAAGAAGCATCCAGACAGGCCAGTGGTTCATCAAAAGCAGTGAAGATTAGTAAATTTTCAGATAATAGCAGATGACATATTTGAAGACAGAAAATTATATGGCATCCATCAAATTATATCACTTAAATAAATCTTCAAATACATAAGTGTTTCCCTAGCTGTTTATTCATTTACACAGAACTATTTAGAACATAGGGTTGTCAACTTTAGGTGCTAGAGCAAAATAGTCATTCAACGATAGATTAAAGCATTGCTGTGAGAACAAAGTGTCTTCAGAGTGTGTAATCAGGACCTGAAAAAGTATGGGGAGTCAGGGAATGCTTCCTTGAAGGTTTCTTACTAAGTTTTAGTAGAAATTATATATGAAAGGGAATTTGACAAGAGAGAAAAAAAGCACTTCAAGAGAAAAGACTAATACCTGTTAAGGCCCTGAGGCAAGACAAGCCCGCCTTTAAAAGCACTAACTGAGAGGAGATTGGTTGGAATAGAACACACAGCATGAAAGAAGAGGCTTCTCAAAAAGGTTAATAAGGTAGGCAGCAGACAGAGCCCTCTACCTCCCCCCTCCCCCAGGCCTTACTCCTTTCTAAATGAAGATCAATGGAAACCAGAAAATATTTAAAGCAAGAAAAAGAGAAGAATGAATGGGGAGGATCTCAGGAATCCATAGCAGAGGCCTGGAGAGAAATGACAAGAGTGTGCACAGAATGGAAGCAGGAGATGGAAGGGAGTGGAATAACAAGGTAAGAACCAATACATGTTTCTGCTTGATTGTATATGGAAGTTGAAAACAAGGAGACAGAAGGAAAAATGCTTAGTTCTCTGATTTGCTCAGCTGGCTGGATGATGATGCCCTTATTCAGACAGAGCTTTCTGGGAATCCCAGGGGGGGCTTTCATTTCAGTGCACTATGCTTACACTTTGATCTCCTCTTCTGCTTTGCAACATAGTAATTATGGGCAAAGCACATCATGAGGAAACCAAAACCCTTGTATTAATAGCTTAGGAAAAATAAAATAAATATTTTAATGGCCCACAAAAAGAACAGAAACACAAAATGAAGACAGAAAATAAAGCTGCAGGTCTTGTCACCACGGATTCAAAGACAGATAGTGGGGACTTCCCTGGCAGTCCAGTGGTTAAGAATACACCTGCCAGGGCACAGGTTCAATGGCTGGCCCAGGAAATCAAATACCACAAGGCTAAGTCCATGTGCCACAACTAGTGAAACCCACACACCTACAGCCTTGACTCTGCAGCAAAAGAAGCCACAGCAATGAGAATCTGTACACCTATACTGGAACTAGAAAGTAGCCCCTGCTCACCACAACCAAACAAAGCCTGCACACAGCAATGAAGACCTCACATAGCCAAAAATGAATACATTTTGTGGTTGTTCAATCACTAAATCCTGCCCAGCTCTTTGCAACTCCATGGACTGCAGCACACCAGACTACCCTCTCCTTCACTATCTCCCGGAGCTTGCTCAAACTCTTGTCCAATGAGCTGGTGATGCCATCCAACCATCTCATCCTCTGTCATCCACTTCTCCTCCTGCCTTCAATCTTTCCCAGCATCAAGGTCTTTTCCACTGAGCTGACTCTTTCAAACAGGTAGCCAAAGTATTGGAGCTTCAGCTTCAGCATTGGTCCTTGCAATGAGTATTCACTGTTGATTTCCTTTAGGACTGATTTGTTTGATCTTGCTGTCCAAGAAAGGGACTCTCAAGAGTTTCTCCAGAATCACAATTCAAAAATATCAATTCTTTGGTGCTCAGTCTTTTTTATGGTCCAATTCTCACATCCACACATGACTACTAGAAAAACCATACGTTTGACTAGACGAACTTTTGTTAGCAAAATGATGTCTCTGCTTTTTAATATACTTTCTAATTTTATCATAGCTTTTCTTGAAAGGAGCAAGCATCTTTTCATTTCATGGCTACAGTCATTTTGTGAGGTAAGAAAATTTTGGAGCCATAGAAAATAAAATCTGCCACTGTTTCCACTTTCAGTTCAGTTCAGTTCAGTCGCTCAGTCATGTCTGACTCTTTGCGACCCTATGAATCGCAGCACGCCAGGCCTCCCTGTTCATCACCATCTCCCGGAGTTCACTCAGACTCACATCCATCGAGTCTGTGATGCCATCCAGCCATCTCATCCTTGGTCGTCCCCTTCTCCTCCTGCCCTCAATCCCTCCCAGCATCAGAGTCTTTTCTAGTGAGTCAACTCTTCACATGAGGTGGCCAAAGTACTGCAGTTTCAGCTTTAGNGAAGAAATGATACTAAAGCTGAAACTTCAGTATTTTGGCACCTCATGAGAAGAGTTGACTCATTGGAAAAGACTCTGATGCTGGGAGGGATTGGGGGCAAGAGGAGAAGGGGATGACAGAGGATGAGATGGCTGGATGGCATCACAGACTCGATGAACGTAAGACTGAGTAAACTCCAAGAGATGGTAATGAACAGGGAGGCCTGGCATGCTGCGATTCATGGGGTCGCAAAGAGTCGGACACGACTGAGCGACTGAACTGAACTGAACAGATATGCCATGAAGTGATAAGATCAGATTCCATGATCTTTGTTTTTTGAAAGTTGAGTTTTAAGCCAACTTTTTCACTCTCCTTTTTCACCTTCATCAAGAGGCTCTTTAGTGCCTCTTCACTTTCTACCATTACGGTGATATCACCTGCATTATTGAGGTTGTTGATATTTCTCCCAGAAGTCTTTATTCCAGCTTGGAATTCATCCAGTTCAGCATTTCATATGATGCACTCCGCATATAAGTTAAATAAGGAGGGTCATAAGCAAGGAGAAAACACAAAGCCTTGACATACTCCTTTCCCAGTTTTCAATCAGTCCATTGTTCCATGTCTGGTTTTAACTGTTGCTTCTTGACCAGCATACAGATTTCTCATGAGACAGGTAAGGTAGTCTGATATTCCCATCTCTTTAAGAATTTTCCAGTTTGCTGTGATCCACACAGTCAAAGATTTTAGTCAATGAAGCAGAGGTAGATGCTTCTCTGGAATTCCTGTGCTTTTCCTATGATCCAATGGATGCTAGCAATATGATTTCTGGTTCCTCTGCCTTTTCTAAATCCAACTTGTACATCTGGAAGTTCTCAGCTCACATACTGTTGAAGCCTAGCTTGAAGGATTTTGAGCATTACCTTGCTAGCATATGAAATGAACACAATTGTGCAGTACTTTGAACATTCTTTGCCATTGCTCTTCTTGGGGATTGGTATGAAAACTGACCATTTCCAGTCCTGTGACCATTGCTGAGTTTTTCCAAATTTGCTGACATATTGAGTACAGCACTTTAAAAGCATAATCTTTTAGGATTTTAAATAACTCACCTGGAATTCCCAGGGAATCTGACTTTGATGGGCATTGGTATTTGACTACAAAATATCCACAGAACTAAGGAAAATAAAGACTCTTGGAGGTAACAAACAAAACTTTGTGGACATCAGAACCCAAGGGAAAGGAGAAGTGACCAACAGGAGACTGAAGCAGATGTACCTGTGTTTCAGGATCTCCTGGGAAGCAATGGACTGACAATGGCCTGCTGTGGGGACAGGAGCATTGGCACAAGCTGTCCTAGGATGCATGTGAGAGCATAAATCCTTTTGGATGTCACATTTAGCCCTTCTATAGAACCAGCAGACTCCAAGACTGGGCCATCATGGCCAAATAAATCTTAAGAAATTTTAAAAAAACAATACAGGGAGATATTGGTGGCCAGGAATTCTGCTTCTCTGCTCTGAATTCTAGAAAGGAGACTGGATCTAGGCTCTTTGCTTATAAGGACAGGAGGAGGGCCCCCTCACTGATACAATAAGCTTTAAAAATCCCCACAAACTGTTGACTATCAACAGCTGGTTTCTGGTAAATGAAATTAAAATCTACAAGCTTATTTATATCAAATGTTATAGAAGCGTGACAAATAATTATCCAAAAGTGGAAATAATACAAATCGCCCTCACCTGAAAAGTGTATAAACAAATCAATCTATTCATATTTTACAAAGGAATAGTACTCACCAATAAAAAGGAATAAAATATGCATAGAATATGCATAGAATTAAAATGTATGAAGCCAAGTGAAGAATCCAGATTGAAAACACTACACACTTTATGACTGTATTTATGTGTCCTTCTGGAAAAGGCCAGACTACACGGATGGAGGACAGACCAGTAGTTCCCATGGATTGAGTGACCGGAGGATTTGAATACAAAGAGGTGTCAGGAAACTTCTGAAACTTCATAAAGAGTAACATATTAGTTTTCTAGAGGTGCTGTAACAGATTATAATGAAGTTAATGGTTTAAAACCATACATCCTTATTATCTTATTTGTGTAGATTAGAAACTTGACACGGGGGTCACTGAGCTAAAATCAAGATGTCAGGATGGCTGCATTTCTTCTGCAGTTTCTAGGGGAGAATCTATTTCCTCACCTTTTCAAGTTCTAGACCCTGACTACATCCCTTAGCTTTTGGCCTCTTCATCTTTAAAGCCAGATATGACTAGTTGAGTCCTTTTCACACTCCATCATTCTGACCTTCTTTTCTACATTCCTCTTCACTTTTTAAGTACACTTACAATTATCTAGGATAATCTACCTATGCCAAACTTACTTAAAGTTAGCAAGCTTAATCCTATTTGCTGTTTTAATCCCCTCATAAGCATCATATCTGTACCCTAGCAGAAAGAAGGAAGTGAAAAAGGGAAGGGGCAGTGCCTATGTCAAAAAAAACAAAAACCTTTTCTGCAAACTCTCAATTTATGTCTTTATCTAAAACTGTGTTTTTAGCTGCAAAGGAGTTTGAAAAAGCAATGTTTTAGTATTATTATTATTATAGACATATTGCTGTCCTTTTGGAAAGCAATTATCTTATTGTAAGAAGGAAAGAATAATGAATATTGCATTGGTAACTAGCAATGTCAACTACAGGATTACTGTCATCATATATTTAACGGTAACATTTTAGAATCATTTCATTTAAAGTCAGGGATATTTTAGAAATGTCCACTTTCACTGCTTCTACTCATTCTTTTGGAGGTTCCAGTAAATGAGATTATAAGAAAAATAGTTGGTATAGGAAAAGAAAGAAAGAAAAACATAGAAGATGAACATATTGGCAATAGGACATCACAGACTTGGTTCTGTATAAGATTTAAAGAGTCTATGAAATATTTGATTGAGAATGTCCCTTGGATAGTTGAATATATGGGCATAAAATTCAGAGAGAAACCTAGGCTAAGAATTCAAATTTGAGTCATTAGTGAACAAATGAGAAAGATTTATGATTAAAGATATTGTCCAGGGAAAGAGTAGAGAATAAGATTTTTTTTTTAAGGAGAGTAATTAGGACTAAATATTAAAGAATTATGCTATTTAAGGGCTTCCTTGGTGGTGCAGAGGTTAAAGCATCTGCCTGCAATGTGGGAGACCTGGGTTCAGTCCCTGGGTTGGGAAGATCCCCTGGAGAAGGAAATGTATTCTTCAGTATTCTTGCCTGGAGAATCCCATGGATGGAGGAGCCTGGTGGGCTACAGTCCATGGGTCACAAAGAGTCAGATACGACTGAGCGAATTCACTTCACTTCATGCTATTTAAAGGCAAAGCTGAGAAGGCATTTTTAGAGAAGTAGGAGTAACTATAGAAATGCATGGTGCTGTTGTCAACAACATAGAATTTTTAGGTGAAGAAACTAGAAATGTCTGATTTTACTGAGAAGTCAAAGGAAAAAGGAAACAAAAAATGTTAAATTGATTTTAGGACATGGCTGATTTTGGTGACCAAGAGCATTTGGTGGAGTAGTAGGGATTTTGATGCATGCCTGATCCAAATGAGCTCAAGAATTCATGGGAAATAAATTGAAATATGAAAATCTCTTGAAAATTTTAGTTTTGAAGGCGAGATATAGGATAGTACTGAAGGGTAAAAGTGGAGTTGAAAGTAAATCTTATTTATGAGAAATTGGAATGTGTTTAACTGCAAATTAGCATGATCCTCAGAGAAAGCAATGGTACCCCACTCCACTACTCTTCCCTGGAAAATCCCATGGATGGAGGAGCCTGGAAGGCTGCAGTCCATGGGGTCGCTGAGGGTCGGACACGACTGAGCGACTTCACTTTTACTTTTCACTTTCATGCATTGGCAAAGGAAATGGCAACCCACTCCAGTGTTCTTGCCTGGAGAATCCCAGGGACAGGGGAGCCTGGTGGGCTGCTGTCTATGGGGTCGCACAGGGTTGGACACGACTGAAGTGACTTAGCAGCAGCAGCAGCATGTTCCTATATATAAAAGGATCNTCCAGTGTTCTTGCCTGGAGAATCCCAGGGACAGGGGAGCCTGGTGGGCTGCTGTCTATGGGGTCGCACAGGGTTGGACACGACTGAAGTGACTTAGCAGCAGCAGCAGCATGTTCCTATATATAAAAGGATCTGGTGGAAGTTCCAGTAGAGGGGACGCATGACCAAGAATAAACTGGTCTTAGAAAGGAACTGACATTATAAGAGATGAATATTCTTCTTTTTTACCAAGTTGTAGAGAAATAAGAATGCTGCTGCTGCTAGAATACATGTAGATAAACATGTGCTTCTCTGGTGGCTCACAGGGTGAAGAATCTGCTTGCAATGTAGGAGACCTGGATTTGATCCCTGGGTCAGGAAGATCCCTGGAGAAGAGAATGGTTATCCAGTTCAGTATTCTTGCCTGGAGAATTCCATGGACAGAGGAGGCTAGCAGGCTCTAGTCCATGGATTGCAAAGAGTCAGACATTACAGAGCAACTAACATTTTCACTTCACAGATAAACATAAAGCTGGAAGGACAAAGGAGCTCTCATCAGCCTTCCCTGTTAAGTAAATAACTAAATCCTCTGCTGACAATGGGCAGGGGCAGAAGAGGAGCGCTAGAAGATTAATGAAAATGGAATATATCTGAAATAGCCATTGTAAAAGTTGGAGAGAAAATAGACCAGATAGATAGAATCATTGGGTAGTACTAGTGCTGAGACTCAGTTGTAGTTGATAATTATAAACTCACAGTGGAATTACACACTATTTTGTTACGTGATTTTTTTTCCCCCCAACAAAACATAATATTTCCTGGCAATAGTTTTATTTAAGAGTTGAGCTTGTCCCAGATCCTTTACAGTAGTAAAGAGGGGAAATGGAATTTATCATTTGTGTAAATGGGTTTAATAAAGCAATGTAAGCTGGATAGGATGGAGCGTGAAAACTGGTTAAACATCTATGGATAGTCAAAAAAAAAAAAAAATTAGAAGGCAAAGAAATAAAGGTCTAAGTATTCACAGTAAGATTACTTGAATAAACAAGCAGAAAAGGTGGGGAATTTCAACTAGAGAATATAATAATTCTAAACTAATGACCTTAGAGGTAGAATTATTTCATGAATAAGGTAAGAAGCTGGAAAAATATTTAGGAAGGAAATTGAGACTTTGAAGAAATATTGATCATTGAACAGACNACAAGCAGAAAAGGTGGGGAATTTCAACTAGAGAATATAATAATTCTAAACTAATGACCTTAGAGGTAGAATTATTTCATGAATAAGGTAAGAAGCTGGAAAAATATTTAGGAAGGAAATTGAGACTTTGAAGAAATATTGATCATTGAACAGACAGCTCCAGAGAGGAAAATAATAAAAGGTTTGGGTTAGAGTCAAAGCAAGGCAGTACTTAGTACCTGGGCAAGAAGGTGCAGGTTCCAGTAAGGGGTGAGGGCAAGATGGAATAGAACAATGGCAAGACTAAACATTAGGTAATGCCATGAAGTGAGGGCCCTCACTGGACATGGTTATGAGCTTGAGAAGCACATTGGATATTTCTCTGCACTCACAGAATGATCCACAAATCACTAAATATGTTCCCTCTGGGATGAATCAGTCCATCTGAATGAAAGTGGCATCTTCTATTATTCATTAATTTCCTGAGGAACTTGTATGTAGAAAACTCAGCAGCATAAATGATGCTACATGCTAGCATGGTGTATAGTTCTAAATCTGGCTCTAAGACTGCCTTTGAGACACCAGGGGTTTCGGTGCAGCTGACTTTCCAGACCACACAGACACACGCTTGGCTTGGCTATCCTGTCATTAAAGATCTCAAATCTCCCTGTTGTCTCTCAGAGGCCTGAAAGCAGAAACCCCAGGCCAAGAGCAGGGCTCTACCTGCTCGTGTGCTTAACCCCAGTGTGTCTTGATTCTCTCTTTTTGATTCCTGTTGGTGACTAATAGGCTCATCAGTCAAAACAATTTATGCAGAGGCACAAATGGCTGAAGTTAGCACTGCTTTGTCTTATAATGTCCTTGCAACCAATTCTTAGCTCAGCTTATCAGAGCTTTAGTCTAAAAGAATGATTCATGGCATGAGTTTTTAAAAATTCATCTGAAAGTGTTAGTCACACAGTCACGTCTGACTCTTTGTGACCCCATAGCCTATAGCCCGCCAGGCTTCTCTGTTGATAGAATTCTCCAGGCAAGAATACTGGAGTGGGTTGCCATTTCCTTCTCCAGAGGATCTTCCCTATCCAGGGACTGAACCTGTGTCTCTGCATCTCAGGCAGATTCTCTTATCATCTGAATCACCAGGGAAGCCCATGAGTTTTATGCAGTGTGTGAAAGACAATTGAGAGTCTTTTCTAGAAAGTAAAGATTTTTAAATTTCCCAAATTTATTATTTTGGTTTTGTTTTGTTTTGTTTTTTAATAAACAACAAAAGAGAACTTTTATTTTGTTTATAAAGTACCTGAGAGCCTGTTATACCTAAGATATTACTGAAGGTGCTGGACATACATACGATGAGGCTAGTGTTCCATGCCTCAAGCAATTCGTAGTCTGGAAAGAATACAGACAAGCAAAAAAAAATATTTACAGTAATATATGCTCCAACAGAAATCTGTAAGTCTGCAAAGAGATATAAAGGAGAAAGTTGCTAATCCTCACTCTCAACACTGGGAAATCTGTTAATGACCCCCTTTCTTCTGCTTTCTTTACATTTCTTTTCCACTAGCCCTTTCTCCTCATCTCACAACTGAAGTCTCTTTCAATCACTGAAAAGAGAGTATTACACACTCTAAATATCCTTCTCTTTCTCTATTTCTTTTCTAGTTTCCTCATCCAAAAGGTTTTTTCACTTTGTTTCATATTAAAATTACCTGGGATGCTTTAAATATACTGATATCTGGTCTCCACCCACCCGAGATTCTGATTATATTGATCTGGGAAATGGGCATCAGAACTTTTAGGTGTCTGCAGGTGTACCCTAACACATAGCCAAGGATGAGAGTCACTGTTCTAAAGGATGGTGAAGGCTGAGCAGTCTAACATATGGACAGTGCTGTGCATATGAGATAATAAATAGTAACTGTGATCACTGCATTAATCAATAAACATGGCTGTGCTTTCTGTGCACGGGTGCCTAGTAGACAGATTTGCCTGATGCTGAAATGACTACATAATTACTGGCTATTCCAATTTTGTTTCATCTTCAAAGTGTTGATGGCTAAAAAGCAAGACTCTTGGTACTCAGTTTCTCCATCTATAAAATGGGAAAAATCACTCTGTCTGAAATCACTGAATTGGTGAGAGGATTAATTAGTTTTGCCTTTGTAAAACGCTCTGCAGAGGGGGGNAAGGCCTGGGTGCGGTGGTGTTGGAGGATTTTGTGTTTCTTGGAAAAACCTGCTTAGAGAGGTGATGTCATAAAAATCTGTCATAAAATGCTGTTGTGCTAAAAAGGTGGCTTTCCATTTGGGGAGAGGGGTATGTGGTCTGGGAGGGGCCAGCTGTATTTGGCATGTGAGGTTCTGAGAGCTGCAGCCTAGAATCTGATTTTTGTTGTTTTCTTCTTTGTTTGAATGGCAGGATAGAGGCCTTAGAATAGAAGCCTTTGGCTGTGGTCCTAACTAGCTGTGTGGCCTTAGGGACATAACTTAGTTACCTTGGGCCTAGTTTTTCTACCTATAGAATGACAGGATGGGAGAGGAGAGGCTTGGGCTAAATATGTGCTTCTGAAAGTGGTAAGTTTCCACCGACAGTTTTGTGTTAAAACCCCAGAGGTCTTTGAGGACACAAGAGCAATACACATACCAGGATCATTCATTTTACTCCATGGAGAGATTTAAAAACATCAGTTCACACACACTCACACACACATACACAGAAGTATTATGCAGTAGAATGACACACTCAAATTTTAAAAATACGTTTCAGGCCTGCTACAGCCCATCTCCGAACTCTTCCTGTCCCATCGTCCCCCATGGTGGTGGATTCGTTTTCCCCCGGGCTTGGGGGTTCTGCTTGGAGAAACACCAGGCTGGTTAATGTAAGATTTTGTTTCAGACATTAGCATTCTCTAACGATAGTGTCTAATTTATTACTGTGGTTATTATTTTGGGTATGTGTGCAGAAGGAGGTGGGGTTCATGATAAACTGACCTTACAGAAGATGACTAAATATTTTCTTTCTTCTCCCAAGAGTCCCAGGAATGGAAACTTCCAGCAGACTTAGAAGTTGAAGGGAAAGTGAACCGCTTCCTCAGGCAGCAGAGAGTGACAGGAGAGAGAAAAGTGGGAGTCAGGAAGGAGGGTTGATACTTAAAATGTTCTATGCTGCTATCTTCCTCTCTGAGAGCTAGCAGATGAAAAGCTCCGCATCTAACCCCATCTGGCACAAGGGGGTGAAGATTCCCCCGGACACCCCTGATTAAGCAACATTATTTGCCCCCCGCCCAGCAACTGCCTTTAGCACCCACCCACCCTCGGTCCCTGCCTTCCTCCCTGATGCACACGTATGTGCACGCCCAGCACAGTCTAAATGCTCACCCACCCGCCACGCGGCTCCCCCATGCTCACCTGCACAGTCGGGAGCCCACAGGTGCCCCCAGGGGCTGGCGGCTCAGGCCTCAGGCTGTGCGTCCACTCCTGCCCCCGTCTCCTGCTACCCCACCCATTGCTGCTGCTCACAGCCTCCCCCAGGCTTTGAGCACACACTTGCTCACCTCGTGGAAGATCAAAAATAAACTCTCCCTGGAACTTGTTCAAAGGCTAATGTGCATCCTCTCTTAATTATTGATTTGTTTATTACAGACGCTTGGGTAGGACATTCAATGAGGCTACTGTGCCAAGGGTCCACCTCTAGAATTCGTACCCTTCACCAGGAGGAACCTGGGATGGTTGTCTCCTCCCGGGAAGGGGTTAGTTGCATATTAGGTGAACTCACCCACAAGGCGGGATGCAGACTGATCATCCCCCGTCTAAGCCCGCCTGGGCCCTGACCCAGCCCAGAGTCTCCCCTCCCTCCGTCCCTTCCCTGATACTTGTTTAGTTGCTAAGTCTGCTCTACTCTTTGCGACACCACCCCTGGACTGCAGCACACCCATCCTTCCCTGTCTCCTGGAATTTGCTCAGATTGATCTCCATTGAGTCGGTGATGCTATCTAACCTCATCTTCTTTTCCTTGTTACTAGGGGTAGACGAGTGATAGAAGAGGGCTGTCAGGGTGCAAAAGGGCAGGTGGCCCCTCTCCCCTGCAGAGGGGCAGCCTCCTCTCTCCTTACCACATCACTAAGGACCAGTTTAATGTCAGAGGTAGTTTGATGCAGTGGGTGTGTGTTTAGAGTTTTAAACTGGGCTCGGGGACTTCCCTGGTAGTCCAGCGACTAAAAGACTCCACACTCCCAGTGCAGGGGACCTGGGCTCCATCCCTGGTCGGGAAACTAGATCCCACATGTTGCAACTAAGAGTTTGCACGTAGCAACTAAAGACCCCGCGTGTCACAACTAAGACCTGGAGCAGCCAAATAAATAAACATCAAAACATAAACCGAATGGAACTCATACCACATACCGGCTGGGTGACTCTGGACAAGGGATGTAACCTCTCTGGCTCGGTTTCCTCATCTGTAAAATGAGGCCTGTGAGGATTCAGTGAAGTCATGTCTGTAAAGGCATAGAAAAATGTTACCCACAGAAGCCAATATACTGTGGGTGCAGCTGTCACTCTTCGTGGGCAGCGTCATTTTGCTTGTCTTCACCCCCCCAATCCCAGGACCATAGGAAGTGGCCTGCTGTGGTCCAGGGTGAAGCTACATCTATCTCAACCTGCTACATCTCAACACATTGGGGCACGGAGCCTAGCACAATCATTAACTCTTCAGGAAGGGCTGGATCCTTCAGACCAGCGTGCTGGGGAAGGCGGCCCAGCCTTGGGTGAGCAGACGGCAGAGCTGTCCCTGTGCTGAGGAACCACAGCCTCAGACACACTGGGGAGGGGTCACGGCCTACCATCTACAAAGCTGGGCTCTGGGTTCTCTTTCTTAGAGTCCTGTGGNCAAGCCCCTGGCAAAATGGCTATGAACCAGTTGCTGTTGAAACCATTTGTGAACTTTGCACTCTTTATGCCCTAGGGTGGATATTCAATCCTACCTGCTCCTCAAATGCCAATGTTCACTCTTTCTCTTGAGAAAATGAGTGGTAGAAATCAGGGAGTAGGTAGACGGGAGCCACTTCCCCTTAACAGAGTAATTGGATAAGGTTTCTTAACAACCATAAATGGACTTTTACCATTTTCCAGGAGGACTTCCCAGTAGCTATTTTCATATCCCACTTTGGTAATATTAAATGTCTCCTCACCTTTTCACTGTGCTCAAAAGTCTTCATAAGGACAGTGAAATAAAAAGGATGGTTCCTGGCAACCACACAGAGTGCAGCAAGCGAATATTACAAATGAAAAAAATAGAGCAGGGGTCTGCCTCCCTTCTTTTGGCACAAACCTGCTATAGAAACTAATGTAGATGAGGGGCACCGAGCCATATATAAGTGAGTAATTATCCACTGTTACAGGCCTTATTATCTCTCCAAATGTTTGCTAAAATTCTGTTGGGCAACCATCTGGACCCAGAGATGTACCCTTGGATAGAGAGTGGATTGTTGTTTTAACTTGAGATGAGAAAATTTCTTTCTCTAATTCTTTTCAGTCATCTTCTGTTAAATAATTTAACTGAATGTCTCTCAGATAGCTCTTTGTGTGTCCTCGGAGTAAGTGCATTCTGTATGATATACACATATAAAATATTCTTTGAGAGTTTTTTTCTCCCTTTACCCCACCAGAGGATCCAAGGACAGTTTGCCATCTGTTGCAACAATTTCATTAATGTACCTATTTTCTCTTCTTTTTTGCAAGAATGGTCAGTCCAAATAATTTGTAGCCCTCTCCTGTTCTGGGCAGGACTCACTGCCCAGACGCCTCACTCTATCAGGGCCAAGTCCCTTCTCTCTCATTACTGCGTCCTCTCAGGTGGCTTTGTTAGCTCTGAACAACAAAGCCTGTGTCCCAAAGCCTGGCTGGTATCAATAATTTAACAACATGTCATAGACAACAGTGAACCATGCTGCTAGGGTTGAAATATTCCTAGGGCTCACCATCTATTATGCTCTGCTTTCTCACTGCGCTGTGAATGGAATACAGGTGGGCCCAGCATTTTCCCAACTCAGAAACTTACAAGATAATATAATGGCACTTGGGAGGGGTTATTTGCATTACAAAAGAATTCTATGCCTTTCTAGAGGTTCCACTTTAGATTTTCTTTAAATTAAGAGCACCTCTTCAACATTTGGAAGTTTATAAACCTAATTAGTTTGGGGCTTTCAGGAAAACACTCCCAAAGCAGAAACACCTTATTCAGACATGATGGTATTCTTCTAAGTTGCCTGGTCAAAAGTCTGTACACCAAACATTGGGGGGATATTATACCAAAACCAGAGTTTTTGTTTCTGATTTGCCCCTAATCCAGATTTCATCTCAGTAAAGTTCAATGAGTGTAGCTCTGAGTCTGTTGCACGCACTTGATCTGAACAGATGCACCCATGTTCTCAGTGTCCTCACTTAGCCACAGGGCCCTTTTGCTCCCCACAGTGCCCGGCACTAAAAGCATAAAACTGTAATGTAGAATGTTCTGTGTTCTAGAGATTATCATTGACTGAGGCAGAACCGTTTACAGTGCATACCCCATAACACACAGATACCCAGAAGAAGAGAGATTCGTCTTTCTGAAATCCCTCTCCAAAAGCCACAGACCGTTTTCTGACTGCCCTCACCAACACAGAGCCCAGGTTTCTGTCCCTGATCTCCATCTCTTGGAGTCAATCCCCACGTCCTTCACCCAAATCAGGCAGAGAATTCTGTCCTGTTCAGTCCAGTTTCTACCTCCCTGCGATCATCCATCGCTGTGCTCAGCTAAGATAGAGCTCTCCAACCACCAGAGTCCCTCTCCCGCCCCTTCAGCCTTTTTTTTTTTTTTTTTTTTAATGTAAGANCAAATCAGGCAGAGAATTCTGTCCTGTTCAGTCCAGTTTCTACCTCCCTGCGATCATCCATCGCTGTGCTCAGCTAAGATAGAGCTCTCCAACCACCAGAGTCCCTCTCCCGCCCCTTCAGCCTTTTTTTTTTTTTTTTTAATGTAAGAAGTGGACATTTTGGTATCAATTAAGCCACTCCATCTTCACGAAGAAGTCTACTTCCTTTAAGAGATACATGCTGTAAAGTACTAAATAGGACAAGCTCAAGTTTGGAATGTGATGCTTGGTCATTTAGAGTACTCTGAACAAGGGATAATTATAATATATCCATAAAAGTCAGAGACCATTGCAGAACAACTAATTTTCATATAATTCTGCCTTGTTTATGCCACTTGGCTTATACAAAATCAGAGGGACTAGGAGGTTCAATCTCCTTCTCATAATAAAATAGAGTTGGCTCCCTGATCACAGAGTTTCTTCAATAAAGAGTTGTGATTCTACCTAGATGTTATATTAAGAAGGGTTTGAGAACTACTTGAGGAATATGAGAGGTTAGAGGTTAGAGGTTAGGGGTCAGTTTAGGATGAAGAACACGCCCCTTTCCTCCTGGACCCTATTTCTATCACTGGAGTATGTCTTGAATTCTTCTCTTGTTTCTGCTATCATTGCCTGAGTCTTGAATCATATCAATAAGAGCAGCTTCCTAAGTTTTCTTCCTGCCTTTCATTCTCTCTGAGCCTCTTGTGTGCCATTGCCACAGAAATCTTCCTAAAACATTGCTTCTGTCCTGTAAATTCTCCTGTTGAAAAAGCTACACTGCTCATTATTGTCCTGCATTGGTTATAAGAGATATGACCATATAATTTATTGGCCAAATCGGGACATATTTGGGAGTGAAAGGCACTTTCAATATTTATGTCAAGATCATAGGCACTAATGAAGATTGCCCAGGTAACATGGGTATATAGTCACCTTAGACATAACCCCCCTTCCTTGTATTTGAGACTTTGTGCACATAATCATATCCCAACCCCACTTAAAATCAATCTAATTTTATTGTGAAGGTCAGAACACTATTGCTACTACTAAAATTGATAACAGCAATAGCAGTCATAAAACCAGGAACCACTCATGGATCTTTCAGAGTGAGCACTATGTCTCACTTACATCCATCTTTCACTCTCCACAAAATTCCTATGAGATAAGCACATTATTATTGCCATTTTAGATAAGACTAAACTGATACAGAGAGATTTAAATACATTGGCCAAGATCACTCAGCTAGTAAGTGGCAGGGCTAAAAGTGAAACCCAGGTTTATCTGACTCCAGCCTTACACTGCCTTGGCCAATGCCATCTCCTTACATTTTGAAAGCACTTTGTAAAGCACATGGAGAATATTTAGCACTATGATCGGCGGAATGTTCTCCCTGCCTGAATGTTGTTCAGCTCTATTGCTTAATGGCACGTGTGATTGCCATTATTAACATTACCGTGCTCCTTCCCAAACCTGCATCTTTCCTTATGCTGTTATATCTAAATCTATTGCCCTCCTATGTTCTCCACATCAACCCACAGCCGATCCATCTGGCAGAGCCCAGCTTAATTCCACTCCCTCTGTGAAACCATAGCTGGCTAATCCCTCCCACCTGTATCCTCCCAGCTTAATTATCCTCAGTACAACAGAAATTGGCACTAGATTAGAATTTTCCTCTTTGGTTCTCTAATTGCTTTCTGTTTGTATTTTTCTTTCCCCCACCTGTACACAAACCCATCAAAAATAGGGAATTTCTTAGAATTTTATTTGACTTGAAATTTGGGCATATTAATATGGTTACAGTGTTATTTTTTAAGGTGAGCAAACTCACAAGACATTAAATAGCTCATCCACAATTCTACATCTAAAATGACAACCCTAAAAGGATTGTTAAAAAATATTATTTCCTGCTCAAAAAATATTAGTAGCATTATTGAGAGAGTTTAAAATAAGATTTTTATTTTAAATGAATAAAAACATACTGAACCAGTGTTCTTAAAATTGGAATTTTAATTAATTATTTATTTATTTATTATTTATCTTTGGCTGTACTGGGTCTTCATTGGTGTGCGGGCTTTTCTCTAGTTGTGGTGAGGAGGGGCTACTCTCTAGTTGAAGTGAAGGAGCTTTTCCTTGCAGTGGATTCCTTGTCATGCAGCATGGGTTCCAGGGCACACAGGCTTCAGTAGTTGCAGATCCTGGACTCTACAGCAGGGCCTCAATAGTTGTGGTACACAGGCTTACCTGTTCCATGGCATGTGGATGGCAAGAGGATTCTTTACCACTGACCACCAGGGAAACCCCATATTTTTTGAATAAATATTTCAAACTGACTTGAGTTTTCTTATCCTGTAGCAGGAAAAAGTAACCTTGAACATGTTCCATGCTCCTGCAATGAGAAAACATTATCCTACTGATTGCTGCTCCTGCTGCTGCTACTAAGTTGCTTCAGTTGTGTCCGACTCCGTGCAACCCCATGGACTGCAGCCTACCAGGTTCCTCCGTCCATGGGATTTTCCAGGCAAGAGTACTAGAGTGGGTTGCCATTTCCTTCTCCAATCCTACTGACTAGACCACAGCAATATGTTGTCTCAAGTTCATTAGAAACTTACTTTGGGAGACCAAGGAGGGAGGGAAAAACTGACTCATTGGAAAAGACCCTGATGCTGGGAAAGAGTGAAGGCAGGGGGAGAAGCGGAAAACAGAAGATGAGATGATTGGATGGCATCACTGACTTGATGGACATGAGTTTATGCAAGGTCCAGGAGTTGGTGATGGACAGGGAAGCCCAGTGTGCTGCAATCCATGGGGTTGAAAAGAGTCAGACACGACTGAGTGACTGAACTGAACTGAAGAGGGAGCTGATCTCAGAGTTGCTTTGGCCACATTGCCCCAACCATAAAATGTGAAAATCCTGACAAAACTGAACAGTGCCCATGCTGCCAGTTTTTGCTCTGGCTTTGTTCTTTTTGCAAATAAATGTGTATGACTTTTCCTGGTGGTCCTGGGATCCTTCACCAGCCTGTGGTTGATGATTCTATGTGGGGAAATAACAAACACTACTTGGATGGTCAGCTACCTATTGCCACGTCTGTTCCCATAGCCAGGGCAGCATATGAGCCTTTGCTTCCCAGGAGTGATCATTTCAGGTCTGGTAGATTGGCTGCTGGGTACACTAACTTCCAAATATCCTCAGAAAGTCATGAGGAGAAAAGAAGGGAAAAAAAGGACAGAGGCATTCCAGAATACCACAGGTACAGGATATTATGGCTACTAATTTGCATAAAATTATATTGGTAAGAAATCCCATGGTCTATTCACAAAACACTTTTCTGGATTCCTCTTCAGGACAATTAAATGGAAAATTATAAATGTAGCTGAAGTATTCTTCATCACTCTCTCTTTTTTGTACCAACATCATTGGGATATTTCTGATGCCTAAGTTCTTATGCCCTTCACTATTCTTTCTCTAGCTATCATTTCTTATAATATTAAAAAAATAACAAACATTTAAAATTGCTAAAATCTATCAGGAACTACACTAAAAACTTTTCATAGTTTATCCCTTTGATGCTTACAACTAAAACTCAAAATTGTTATTGCTTTTATATTTTTTATACTGACTTCAGACAGTCAAGGAAACTAGGCTTAATATGGTGGAGGGATTTGCCCACAGACCCAGAGCTACATAAGTGGCAGAGTTGAGATCAAAGGCCAGGCAGGTTCACCTGAGTCCGGAGCTTCTGTAGCCATATACCACATGTGCCCAATTCACTCATGCAGCTATTAAGAAGGAAAGTGATTTTATGCTGGAGGGGGTGTGGAGAAAGGGGAACCCTCTTACACTGTTGGTGGGAATGTAAACTAGTACAGCCACTGTGGAAAACAGTGTGGAGATTCCTTAAAAAATTGCAAATAGAACTGCCTTATGACCCAGCAATCCCACTGCTGGGCATACACACTGAGGAAACCAGAATTGAAAGAGACACATGTACCCCAATGTTCATCGCAGCACTGTTTATAATAGCCAGGACATGGAAACAACCTAGATGTCCATCAACAGATGAATGGATAAGCAAGCTGTGGCATATATACACAATGGAGTATTACTCTGCCATTAAAAAGAATAAATTTGAATCAGTTCTAATGAGATGGATGAAACTGGAGCCTATTATACAGAGTGAAGTAAGCCAGAAAGAAAAACACCAATACAGCATACTGACACATATATATGGAATTTAGAAAGATAGTAATGATGACCCTGTATGTGAGACAACAAAAGGACACAGACATAGAGAATGGACTTTTGGCCTCAGAGGGAGTAGGAGAGGGCGGGATGATCTGGGAGAATGGCACTGAAGCATATATACTATTATGTAAGAAACGAATCACCAGTCTATGTTTGATACAGGATGCAGGATGCTTGGGGCTGGTGTACGGGGATGATCCAGAGAGACGTTGTGGGGTGGGAGGTGGGAGGGGGATTCGGGATTGGGAGCTTGTGTACACCTGTGGTGGATTCATGTCGATGTATGGCAAACCCAATAGAGTATTGTAAAGTCAAATTAAAAAATAAATTAATTAATTAATTAAAAAAAAAAAACTAGTTTACTCTGAGATTACAGATAATTGATCCTCTTCCCAAAGTCATTTGCATTATGAAAATAAGTTCAGAAAGAAAATACTATATAAATAGTATCTAATTTAATATTATCCTCATAGTAGGTAAAACTTATCCTATGCGTAAGACCCGTCCTTGTAATCTATTTGTGAAATATTCTAGAACAATTTTAACCTCTATTGATTCAGGGTAAGGCACTCTTCTGATCTACCCAGAAGTTCAGAAGACTGTGATAGATTTTTTTAGCTCTTTTTTTCAATTCCCCAGTTCAAAGCCTGATCTGGTATATATGTGCCTCTGGCTCCACATACCCATTAGCAAATCTTGTAACTCATAAAAAATTATAATTCAAGACTAATATTTCTCTTCATGTATCAATTCCCATCCAATCCTACATTCCTTCTTTGCCATAGATGCATAATCCACAGCCTATAACTGAGTCTTTCACTTGATAGACTGTAAATACTAGTCTAGTTAGTTTGTCTATATTTTATTTTCTATCAAAACTGTAAGTTCTGCAGTGAATTTAAGTAAGTTGAGGCCATTATTTCTGTTTATTTCCAACATGAATTAAATATAAAGAAGATTCCTAAATGAGATAATATGTGAAAACTGCCTAGGAGTGGCTAGCACATTTTCCCCTCCCTCCTTTTTCTTTAAAGAGCACTGTAAGTGGAAATGTAACTTTTTGATAGACAAATCCTAATGTACATGTTTAGTACAGTTAAGAACTACATTTGCTTTACAATCTGTTTATAAATAGAAACCAAACAGATGACTGAGGGTCTGGGTTCAAGCATATCTCTCTTTCCCTGAAATGAGAGGCCCTTTCAAGAGAAGCTCCTGGGAGTCTAGTTTCATGAGTAGGCTGGTCCAAGTGTGCAAACTCAAGAAGTTTCTGGAATGTAGACTAAGATAATCAACTGTCCTCACTTAGGCCACCATCACCTTTGAGATCAAGGGAGCCTGTATAAATACAATTTATTACTGTAGGTCTTCTCAGAAGGCATCTGGCAGGACAACGTAATTAAGTATTTACCCCAGAGACCAGGCTAGTTCTTTCTGGCTCATTATGCTTTCTCAACTAAAATTAAGTCATTTAAGTAAATAGAAGTGTGTGTGTGTGTGTGTGTGTGTGTGTGTGTACACAAGTTTATATAAATATTTAGAACCTTCATTTAGACAGTGTTTGATTTAATAACTGAATAAACTATTTGTTTTATTGATGAATATCAGTTTATCTTGAACATATGTTCTTGTTTCTATACCAGTTTGCTCATGACTGGTCTGGGAGAGAAGAATTGCAGGAGCCTCTAGCAAGTAGACCTTCAACATCTGGACGACTTTACTTTCCTCACTTTATGGCTTTCCTCACTTATAGACACAAATCTAACACTCAGCAGTTCTATTGACATATCAGCAGGTAAAGGAGAGAAGAGTGTATGATTGGAGTCTTACAGTGTAAAGACTCAGTTTTAAAATAGGAATAGATAAAAAAAGAAGATAACTTGTTTTCAAATTAAAATTCTTCCTAGAGTAAGAACTGCTTGATAATACAAACAATTATGTCAATATTTAAGATGCTTTAAAGAAATAATATGTACACAACATAATGAGCTTCCCTAGTAGCTCAGCTGGTAAAGACTCCACCTGCAATGCAGGAGACACTGGTTTGATTCCAGAGTAGGGAGGATCCCCTTGAGAAGGTATAGGCTACCCACTCCAGTATTCTTGGGCTTCCCTGGTGTTCAGATAGTAAAGAATCTGCCCGAAATGTTGGATGTGTGGGTTTAATCTCTGGGTTGGGAAGAAAGAATCCCTAGAGGAGGCCATGGCAACCCACTCCAAGTATTGTTGCGTGGAGAATCCCAATGGACCAAAGAGCCTAGCGGGTAACAGTCCATGGGGTCACAAAGAATTGGACACACGAAGCACAGCTCAACACACAATGTAATATCTTTTTTGTTAATTCCTGAAGTATTTACAATCACTATTGATTTGTACCTTTTTCAAAAATTTTTATTTCAGGATTTGTGTGTGCATGCTGTCACTTCAGTCATATCCAATTCTGTGTGGCCCCATGGACCCACCAGGCTCTTCTGTCCATGAGATTCTCCAGCAAGAGTACTTGAGTGGGTTGCCATTTTGTCCTCCAGGGGATCCTCCCCAACCAGGGATGAAACTCACCTCTCTTATGTCCCCTGCATTGGCAGGTGGCTTCTTTACCACTAGCAGCACCTGGGAATTTCAGGATGAAGTGAAGTGAAGTGAAGGCCACTCAGTCTTCTCCAACTCTTTGTGACCCCATGGGCTATACAGACCATGGAATACTCCAGGCCAGAATACTGGAGTGGGTAGCCTTTCCCTTCTCCAAGGAATCATCCCACCCCAGGGATTGAACTCAGGTCTCCCACATTACAGGCAGATTCTTTACCAGCTGAGCTACAAGGGAAGCCAAAGAATACTGGAGTGGGTAGCCTATCCATTTTCCAGCAGATCTTCCCCACCCAGGAATCAACCCAGGGTCTCCTGCATTGCAGGCAATCCTTAACCATATCACTGCAGATGGTGACTGCAGCCATGAAGTTAAAAGATGCTTACTCCTTGGAAGGAAAGTTATGATCAACCTAGATAGCATATTGAAAAGAAGAGACATTACTTTGCCGACTAAGGTCCATCTAGTCAAGGCTATGGCTTTTCCAGTGGTCATGTATGGATGTGAGAGTTAAACTGTGCAGAAAGCTGAGTGCCAAAGAATTGATGCTTTTGAAGTGTGGTGTTGGAGAAGACTCTTGAGAGTCCCTCAGACTGCAAGAAGATCCAACCAGTTCATTCTGAAGGAGATCAGCCCTGGGAATTCTTTGGAAGGAATGACCTAGGTTAGACTTACCTATATCTTCTTAAATACCACTAATTGTTTTTATTTATGATTTTTCAGTGGCTATAGGACTTTGAAAGTGAAGAGGAACTAAAAAGCCTCTTGATGAAAGTGAAAGAGGTGAGTGAAAAAGTTGGCTTAAAGATCAACATTCAGAACATTAAGATCATGGCATCTGGTCCCATCACTTCATGGGAATTAAATGGGGAAATGGGGGAAACAGTGTCAGACTTTACTTTTGGGGAGCTCCAAAGTCACTGTAGATAGTGACTGTAGCCATGGAATTAAAAGATGCTTACTCCCTGGAAGGAAAGTTATGATCAACCTACATAGCATACTGAAAAGCAGAGACATTACTTTGCCAACAAAGGTCCGTCCAGTCAAAGCTATGATGCTTCCAGTGGTCATGTATGGATATGAGCATTGGACTGAGAAGAAAGCTGAGCACGGAACATTTTATGCTTTTGAACTGTGGTTTTGGAGAAGACTCCTGAGAGTCCCTTGGACTTCAAGGAGGTCCAACCAGTTCATCCTAAAGATCAATCCTGGGTGTTCATTGGAAGAATGATGCTGAAGCTGAAACTCCAAAACTTTGGCCACCTCATGCGAAGAGTTGACTCAGTGACTGAGTGACTGAACTGAACTGAACTGATAGGATTTCGAAAGTAAGATAGCATTGCTAGTGTGGAGACAAGTGTGGAGACAAGTGACAATATATAGTGAGTTTCTAATTCTTACAGATGATATTGGATTAGCAAATCACAGGAGAAAACAGAGTAACTATTTAAAATATATTTCATGGAGATGGTATTTCTTGCTGATCTCATATGCTTTGTTTCTTTT
Organism: Neotragus pygmaeus; assembly: GCA_006410875.1. Taxonomy (NCBI): domain Eukaryota; kingdom Metazoa; phylum Chordata; class Mammalia; order Artiodactyla; family Bovidae; genus Neotragus; species Neotragus pygmaeus. The sequence goes on along the minus strand of SJYV01018776.1, from coordinate 1,117,004 downwards.
AATAAGAGATTGGAAATAGAAATGATCATTATTTTTATGCCGATGTCACTCAGGTATAAAGGTCACATTTCATTGTATCTATTTTTAATTCCTCTTTGAATGAATACTTCAGTTCAGTTCAGTTCAGTCACTCAGTCATGTCTGACTCTTTGTGACCGCATGAATCATAGCACGCCAGGCCTGCCTGTCCATCACCTACCCCTGGAGTTCACTCAAACTCATGTCCATTGAGTCGGTGATGCCATCCAGCAATCTCATCCTCTGTCATCCCCTTCTCTTCCTGCCCCCAATCCCTCCCAGCATCAGGGTATTTTCCAATGAGTCAACTCTTCGCATAAGGTGGCCAAAGTATTGGAGTTTCAGCTTTAGCATCAGTCCTTCCAATGAACACCAAGGCTGATCTCCTTTAGGATGAACTGGTTGGGCCTCCTTGAAGTCCAAGGGACTCTCAAGAGTCTTCTCCAACACCACAGTTCAAAAGCATCAATTCTTCGGCACTCAGCTTTTTTCACAATCCAACTCTCACATCCATACATGACCACTGGAAGAATCACAGCCTTGACTACACGGACCTTTGTTGACAAAGTAATGTCTCTGCTTTTCAATATGCTATCTAGGTTGGTCATAACTTTCCTTCCAAGGAGTAAGCGTCTTTTAATTTCATGGATTCAGTCACCATCTGCAGTGATTTTGGAGCCCAAAAAATAAAGTCTGACACTGTTTCCACTGTTTCCCCATCTATTTCCCATGAAGTGATGGGACCAGACGCCATGATCTTAATATTCTAAATGTTGAGCTTTAAGCCAACTTTTTCACTCTCCTCTTTCACTTTCATCAAAAAGCTTTTTTGTTTCTCTTCACTTTCTGCCATAAGGATGATGTCTTCTGCATATGAGGTTATTGATATTTCTCCCGGCAATCTTGATTCCAGCTTGTGCTTCTTCCAGCCCAGCATTTCTCATGATGTACTCTGCATATAAGTTAAATAAGCAGGGTGACAATATACAGCCTTGATGTCCTCCTTTTCCTATTTGGAACCAGTCTGTTCCATGTCCAGTTCTAACTGTTGCTTCCTGACCTGCATATAGGTTTGGCTAAATCAATTTGTTCACATATTCACTCACATCTTCCTTGTCCCATAATACCTATTCTCAAACATGATTATACTGACCATATGATTTTCCCATCTCAAAAATCCTTCCATTCTCATATCACACTCTAGAATTTACCTTAATAGTATCATCTTCTCTTCCAAAATTTCAGCTATAAACCCACTTCACAAATCCCCAAAACATTTATGCCAATACGTCCAAACCAACCATTCATCAGCACTGTTTTCCAATCCATAGTCTGTCACTTTTCATTGTTTAAGACCCATCTTGTGTCTTCTATTTCCCCATACCCCAGCTTAGACTCCAGGGTCAGTCATTTACTCATTGCCTTGCATAACAACCCCATCTCCTTTGCCTAGCCCTTTCCTCTTGGTGAAACTTATTTCCTCAGCTGTTCCACTAAAGCCACTGAATATGGGTTGGGAAAAAATGAAAACAACATGATAATGCTATTGGTTTCACTCTATGTTGATAACTATCCAACTGTTGTGGGATCTCATAACATCCTTTCAGCATTTCTCCATTTTCCTGGTTCTTCCAATCTACAAAATTCCTCTAGAACACTGTCTCTACATTTTCTTCCTCCTCAAACCAGAATACTCTCTCTTATTTCTCTCTTTAATTTTAATGACTAGACAGAGAAATCATAAGAGAATAATATCTTCATTCCCATCAGCAAATTCACCAAAATACCTTTACTCATATTTCAGTTCTTTCCTTGAGGTACCAGTGAGTGACCTTTTCCTGCTCACCTTGAAGGCCAATTAATCCCTTGCACAATGGATCCCACCCTCTCTAAAATATGCAAAGGACCTTGTTCCTTCAATTTTACTTCTCTCTCTCTGTGCCATCAATCATTCTCTCTACTATATTATTCTCACCATTCTAAATAGTGGTCACAATAACTCTCATTTTAACAACTTCTTTAGCCTCATACATGTATCTCTTCTTGCATGAAAATTCATGGAAAAAAGTTATTTAAACTCATTCTTCCATTTCTCAATTCCAATTCTATGTTAAAGCCATTCCAATGAAACTTCCTTCCAGTCCAAAGGCACTGTTCTTGTCAAAAGTCACTAAAAACTTTCATGTTGCTGAATCTCTTCTCAGTTCGAATATCCCTTTACTCTATAGCAGCATCAGGCATACTTAATTACTTCCACACCTTAAAGCACTATTCACTTGACTTCCAGGACATGTCACCCTCCTGGTTTTCTACTTACCTCCCTGGCTGCTTTCTCAGTCACCTTGGCTGTTTTGTCATCCTTAACCTGAATTAGACATTCTTGTTCCCTCAACAATCACTTTGTGTCTTCGATCAGCCAGCAATCCATGACGTGGAGCATCGTCTCTTCAGTAACACCTTCACGTTTATGTCTGCCCTTACTGTAGAACTGTTTGATTAATAACATCAAATTCAACATAGTTGAATACAGAACTCTTGAGACCTATTTCACCATCCCATATCCTTATCCAAAAGTAGTTGTTCTCCATCTTCATAAATGGTCCCACTCTTCAGTCAGTTCCAAGCCTAAGTATTATTCTTTATTTGCCTATTTACCTCACATCACTGCTCTGAAAGACGTTATAAAATTATTTATTTTCTTCTTGTCCATAAGCTCCATTAGGTCAGGAGTTTTTACTACTTCGTTTACCACTGCGTCCCAGGCATAGATATGCTTCTGTCACCTAGTGGTAAAATTGATTTTCACAGTAAATAAAGATACCCTTTTATTTTTGAACACTTTTGTAAGTTTTAGTTTAACATCATTCTGGTTGGTGCAAAAGTAATTGCGGTTTTTGCTTTGTTGAAATTTGCCATTTGATATTGTAATACATTCTTAAACAAATGTGATTATGTTATACATCATCAATGCAAATTTCTTACTTTAAGGGGTTTTTTTGCTAATAGCTTATTACTTACTGTTTATTTTATATTTATTTTAGACTATGGAAATGATGTTAGACAAAAAGCAAATTTGAGTGATTTTCTTATTCAAGTTCAAAATGAGTCATAAAGAACCAGAGACAACTGGCAACATCAACAATGCATTTGGTTGCAGAAACTGCTAACAAACATCCAGTGCAGTGGTGGGTGCATCAAGAAGTTTTGCAAAAGAGATAAGAGCCTCGAAGATGAAGAGCATTGTGGCTGGCCATCAGAAGTTGACAAAGACCAATCCAGAGAAATCATCGAATTTGAACCTCTTACACTACCCGAGAAGTTGCTCCAAAAAATATTTATATGCTAAATAAAATGATATAGAGTGAGAACACATACCTCTTAAACAATTGGTTTAAAAGTAATTATTTCAGACCATGAATTTTAAATCACTATAACTAGGCTCAAGCTCATCTTTATTAATCAAAACAGAAGTGATTACAATCAACACATTTTTGCCAATGAGAAATAAGCTTGTTTATTCCTGTAGTGTAAAAATCCACGTTGTCTGGTTGCAGGTGTCTACCTGCAGTGTGGGCATGTTCAATCCCTAGGTCGAGAAGGTCCCCTGGAGAAGGGGGTGGCAGCCCCCTCCAGTATTGCTTGGAGAATTCCATGGACAGAGTCAGACATGGCTGAGCGACTAACACTTTTTAGTTACTCACAGTGTATGCGGAACTTTAAAACTAAAGCAGGACAGTGCTTCTAAAGCATTATGGGTTTCTTCCAATCATTTCTGATCCCAGAGTTAGAAACACTCTAATATTATTTGATATAGCTTTCCATTTACTTGGTTCTGGGGCAAAGCTTATGGACCTGGAAGTTATAAAAGGCATCAGCCAGTCAAGTTGGCAATATTAGAAAAAAATATTCTGATAAGAAAAGAAGATTAAGCAAAGTGCAACATTGTGTGTGTGTCCTCAGTCATGTATGACTCTTTGTGACCTCAAGGACTGTAGCTCATCAGGCTCCTCTGAACATAGAATTTTCCAGGCAAGAATCCTGGAGTGTGTTGCCATTTAAAGAGCAACATGAAACAACTCTATCTGCATATCACATTAGAACTTCCAGGATGTTGAATTTTTATTTCATTTTATTTTATGGATTTAACATTTGTGATTATAGAAAATAATAGCTGGAAGTTGTTTGAAAGAAAAAAAAAAGTCTCTTCTGAATGGCTAATATTTCAGAGTCTCCTTGGTATACTGAGCACTTCTTTTCAATCTCCAGGCCAATGGAGTAGGGACAAGAGGAGGTGCAATTACCTATGATGAAGATCAAGAAGGGGAGAATGGTGAGGAGAGGGAGATCTACTCATGTGATGAAGGAGTTACATTTGTCTACATCAATGTATATGTGTCATGCAACAAATTTCTCTGGATATTATGAAGGAAGACAGAAGACATAACTGAGTAAAAATTAATTAAATAGGTGCCAGTATGGATTAACTACATGAGCAGAAGAAAACAAATCATGTGCAAATGCTACTTCTTCTAACACACAAATGTTTGAGTTTGCTGTTGCTATAAATTTTCTCTGAGCAGTCATAAAACTCTTCCCTTTCTATCCCTCATTTAATTTATTAGGGTTTTTCTAATGACATTTTGCACAGAAGTCACCTATGGAGCTATGAATAATACTAAACCTTCCCCTTTAGCAATAGAGGCAACCATCACAGAAGTTTATCAGTTCCCCCTGTAGCTTTGGCAGTGAGATACCAATGGGTTTAGAACCACCTAGATCCAGACTTCAAAACTTGCATTTTACTTTAGCAGAGAGTGTACTCAGTGTGTCTCTCATAACATTTCCAATTCCACAGCTCTCTCTAATACTTTTTAATGTCTCTCGAATCTATCTTTCCTTTTCTGAATTTCTTTTGTTAAAAAAAAAAATTCCTAAACTAATTGAATGATCCATAAGTTTTTATTACACTTTCCACATGGTCACAAGTCATTTTTCTAAAATGCAATTGATCCAGCTAATCTCTACTTAAAGGCTTTTATGAATACCTATCACCTGCATAGGAAAATCTGCTTCTAGCAGGGCCTATCGGAGAACGCAGTGGCACCCCACTTCAGTACTCTTGGCTGGCAAGTCCCATGGATGAAGGAGCCTAGTGGGCTGCAGCCCATGGGGTAGCTAGGAGTCAGACATTACTGAATGACTTCACTTTTACTTTTCACTTTCATGCACTGGAAAAGGAAATGGCAAGCCACTCCAGTGTTCTTGCCTAAAGAATCCCAGGGACGGTGGAGCCTGGTGGGCTGCCGTCTCTGGGGTCTCACAGAGTCAGACACGACTCAAGCGCCTTAGCAGCAGCAGCAGCAGGGCCTACACATCATTGGATGTCTTGTTCAGTCTATCTACAGAGCTCTGTTTCCTACCACTTCCAAACACTTGTGCTCTAGCTATATTAACATGTTATAGTTTCTTGGCCTTGGCACATTCTCTCTCTTGTGGCATAGCGTGTGCCGTTCCTTCTGCAGCACCTCCTCTGTGAAGCTTTCTCTGAAGCTCCAAACAGATTTGCAAGCAGGATCCTAGGCATAGCACTTATCACAGTGATAAGTAATTTTGCTTTGAATTGTGTGGCTCTGCCACTAAACTGCTAAATCTTAAAGGCAATGAAATATCTAAGTCATCTCTGCTATCTCAACACTTAGAATAGGAAGATGGGGAAGATTTGAGTGAGAGATAAAAAAGAGTAATTTTTTCTGTTCCCACTATACTTGATTCTTTTATATTTTAATCTCCACAATAGCATAACAGTTATTATTATTCTTGGCTTACAAAATAGAGAAACTGAGTCCAAAAAACAGTAAGTAGTTTTCTACGTAAATCATGAACAAAGCAAATGCCTAAATCTAAGTAAGTTTGTCTCATAAAACAGCTTCCATTTTTTCATGATACCACAGTTTTTCCCAAAAAGCATTCACTAAATAAATAAACTAGTAAATAAGTAAATTTTCAGGCTAAGTTCAGTTTCTTTATAGCTCTTGTCTTATATTTGGAAACTTTACTCTTAGGAACATAGGTAGTTTTCTCTGAAATTTGCGTAACAATAATTTTTTATTCTTGTCTTTGAAATTCCTTCCTCTACCAATCAGTTTCTCTTTCTTCAGAACATACAGCACATTGTTAATTTTCAAAGTGAACCAGTGTGATGAATCTTAACTAGATGAAATAAAACAGACTCCTTTTTGTAAACTCCTTTACAAAACTCTTGTTTTGTAAACTCTTGTAAAGTCATGTCCCTTGCCTTATACTTCAGAGAGTTTGCAATAGCTTTCTTCCTGGATTTGGGCTATCTAAAAGGCAATTCCCAAGATAATGAGTGTTTCTTCAAAATGCATATGCTTTCCTCTTTATTGGAGTTATAAGAATATGATTCTTCACGAGCAGAGCCAAAGTTCACGTTAGGGATACAAAAGGTGGACAGATCCAAGATGTCTGAGATTAAACTGAATCATCTTGAAACTGAGAAAAATATCAGATATAATCATGTTTAAAATTGATAAAAAGAGGTTATTAAAATCCATAAGAATTGTATATATTATTAGTATATCATGTCAATATTTTCTTATACCATGTAACTACTTTTGATCAACAAATTTCTATTGTGTGTGTTTTACTGAAACATATATCAACTCTATTTCTTGTAAGATCTTCTTTATAAGCTTCCGTTCATCCTTTATTTTTGATTGAGTCTCTCAGTTACCCACACTAGCTCCACTTTTCTTCCTATAGAAAAATTGTGTGAAATCATGAACGTTCTTGATGGTCTTTCTAACAAATTTGAACTTCATTAGTTCAAGCAGAATTGTTAGTTTCAAGTAGATAATGAAAGATGGTATGGGGGAATAAAGGTATATCAAAGTCTTCTCGTCAGCAAGTTTTGAACTAAACTGAAAAAAATAAAAACACAAGAGTTAAGCTGATGAGCAAGTTCCCACTTTATATCTGACAAAAATGGACCTTAGAATTGCCTCAGATAGATGACCATAATCAACTTTCCTAGTAGTTTTTCTCCTAGTTCACACCACAAAAAACCTACTACAGGGAGAATTTTGTCTTCAAGTTTGATACACTTTACCTAGGTTTACTCTCCAATCTCCACACACACACACTAGTGTTTTTACTCATTTATTTATCTAAGAAATAGTGATTTAGAATCTATTATGTGCCAGGCTCTAAATGCTATAGACACTACGGCGAGCCAAGGAAAATAATTGGACTCCAAGTTTCTCAGAAGCTAAGACTATGCCCATCCTTCAACTGGGCAGATCTGAAACTGGGAAAAGAGGGTGGGCTGAGACATAGGCTCTTTTTTTAGTCTCACTAATTATTGAACAATTCTCCTTCATCAGGGAAGAGTAAGTGAGAAGATGTGGAGAAAGAAGTCTGGCATTTTTCTTTCATGACATTTCCACCTGGGGAACATAAGTTGTCTCCACAACATGGGAAAATAATATAATAAGCTGAATTAGAAACATTATCCTATTCACAAAGTGAAAAGTAAAGTGAAGAAGAAAATATTAGTGTCAATTACTTTTATAGAAAAATCTTTGAGCAAGTTGTTCTAACTATACCATGAAGTGACTTCTGTCTAGAACTTAGTGTCATTGATAAAGGTTAATGAAAATAACATTTGTCCTGAATTTCCTTTTCATGATCACCTCCCAGGAGAACTAGATATTTTGTCTAGAATTGCTTGAGAATATGAATATATTATAATGTTAACAGACTACTGCTTTACATTGCAATCACTAGAAAATATGATAGGAATAATGAACAGAATTTACAGTGAGGTTATTAGCAATGCTGAATTTCTTTCCTACTTTATGATTTTCTATTGAAATTGTCAAGGACTTTGCAATTTTACTTTGTCACAATAAATGCTGCTTCTTTCCCTATGATATGGTTCTTGTACATGTACACATGAGAACATTTTGTAAAATCTCCCTAAATCACTGAACGCAGCTTGCTCTCATATCTCCAAACACTATAAGAAAAAACATTTTTATTATACTAAGCACTATTCTTTTCATTTTGCATACACTTTTTTTTATTACAATGTAGAAGTACCCTGTGCATATGTGAAGTACTATTTTGCTTTATCTTTTTTTCAACCTGTTTTGCAATCTATATTCTCACACAAACTTCTAAAAAAAGAAAACATGACCACAATTCCATTTTGTGGATGAGGAAACTGAGGCATTCAAAGGTTTCGTGTACTCCCTAATTCCACATGTGTAGTTACAGAAAAACAAGTCAGAAGTCCAGTTCTCTGTGCTCTTTGCCCTGTGTACTCCCTTCTATAGCATGCTGCCTTCACAACTGTGGTCATTAGCTGGTGGCTGGGATTGTGATGGTGTCATGTCAGTTGGGCCAGAGCAACACATTTAATGACACAGCTGGGAAAACTTAAAAGCCTGCCCTCAGCTGGGTCATAAGTGGAGGTTAATACAGTGGTGCCATTACAGCCCTATGCCCACCTCCCAAAGCCACAGTATAGTTCAAGAGAATCAAAAAAGTTCCACTGGGAGTTGGCTCAGGTCTGATCAGGCAGCTAAGGTCAAGATGGAAATGTGGAATAGACAGGGAACCATTGAGCCCAGTATAAAGTTCAAAACTGCTCAGTGAATCCCACATGACCCAAAGCCTACCTTCACCTGCCAATTAAATGAAGGGTATTATCCTCAGTTAGAGTTTAAATTGAGGCAGCATACTGCTTCTTGGGCTAAAGACCTGGAGAGTGAATGCAACTTATTTCTTAATCAATTCTTTCCAAAGTAACATATTTGAAATAAGGATATATTACCTGTACAAACTATTTTAAAAAATGATATCCTACTGTAACTAAATATAACATTCCCATGTCCCATCTCACACTTGGCACCTCCTACCATGAACTATACCTTTAATTTCATGTACAGTTTTAAATTCAACATTTATTTTTAACACCTATATTTTAATGAAACATGAAATATAAAATGAAACTACAGTCTGCCTTATATGAGCATGAAGAAAAATCCTAATTACCTGTTTCAAAAGTGTGAAGCGCTTTCTAATTTTCCACCAGCCAGTTTCCTTAGACAGCACTCAGTATTATAACTATTTATGCCAATTGTGCTATTTCATGCATAAAATTACCGCATTATTGTTAGAATAGATGCCAGAGAGATATCTAAGCAGGGTGCAATCACTTCACTTTCTATCAAATTGGGTTCCTGAAAGGTATCATAAATTTTATTAGAAGGCAAGGGGCTAATGGCAGCCAATCAGCATTAATGCTGATAAAATTGCTGTATTTTACATTATGAAAACTAGATGATAGTTTTGTCAGAAGGCCACCTTTTGTTTTATTAAGAATGCATCCTGAAAACTCTATTGTAATCACATAAGATACTTCAGAGAACTGACTGCCTTGCCTTGAATTGGGGGTGATGTCTCCCTCGGGGTGCCCTGGCAGCAGTTGGTGAGGCAGACTTTACTCTCTGCTGTCTGATTAATGGTGGTATAACATGAAGCAATGCAAAATGCATCCCCCACACCCTGGGTAAAGAAAGAAAGTGAAGTTGCTTAGTCGTGTCCAATTCTTTGTGACCCCATGGACTGTAGCCCACCAGGCTCCTCCATCCATGGAATTTTCTAGCCAAGAGTACTGGAGTGGGTTGCCATTTCCTGGGTACTGTAATTCAATTGCATGCAGCTTTATTCTCTCAGGGTCCACTCTTTGGGAAACAAATATTAATGTTCCACTGTTTCAAGGTCCTTTATTGTGCTATTAAAAAATGTTTTCGATTAACCTGCCAATTGAATCTGGAGAGCTGGATGGTTTTTAAGACTCCCTCGCTTCTTCCTGAGGCATCACAGTAAAGAGTGGCAGATTATGATGGTATTGGAAAAGGAAACAGAAAGTTTGAGGTAGAGATCTGGTCCCTTGGAACAGTGCTGAATTGTGCTTTACCAAAAGTAACATTAATTTCCATGAGCTAAAGGCTAAAATATGTGACCTTGAGCAAATCACTTAAGTACACCAAGGTCTTTGTGTCCTTATCTCTAAAATGATGGTATTAGATGTGACATTTTTTAAGGCTTCTTTCAGCTTTAAAATTCCAATGTGTACACAAGACACAGGATACATTTCTCCCTCCCCCCATCCCCACCTCACATACACACACTTCTGGAGAAAGAAGTTCCCTTCTTACCATTGCCTCTGTTAGTTACTTCTCACCTGAACTGGTGTCTGAGAGAATCATTATTATTGTCCAAACTAAGAAAGCACAGGCTGGGTAATCTCATCTTATGCTGTTGCTCTATTCCAGGAAAGAGACCCTAGAACAATGTATCTGTCTATCTTTAGCACTAGCAATAGTAAAAATAAATTCTCATTAAAAGTATCTTTTCCAGAAACTCAACACATGTGAATCTCTAGTAATTGGTTTGATCTGACAACTAGATCAAAAATAAGATGCAATTTAGCACTTTATTACAATAAGACTTGTGTTGTACCATCATGGATCCAATCAGATATGAACTCTTCAAGGAAAAGGAACCCATTTTCTACTTTTTGAATATTCCTACTGCTCAACATTAAGTGAAAATGTTCATCAATCATGTCCAACTCTTTGCAACCCTATGGACCATAGCTGCCAGGCTCTTCTCTCCAGGGAATTCTCCAGGCAAGAATACTGGAATACTCTGTCATTCCCTTCTCCAGGGGATCATCCTGACCCAGGTATTGAACCCTGGTCTGCTGCATCACAGGCAGATTCTTTTCTGTCTGAGCCACCAAGGAAGCCATGCTCAACACAGATGAGTCACTCAAATGTTCCTTTGGGACTCACTGGTTAATGGTAGGTAGTTGCTAGAACATGGGAAACCGTTGGTTGACTTACATAATACAAAACACCAAGTAGGCTGTGTTTGTTAGAGGAAGTGCCTTCTTCAAAAGGAAGGAACACATGGTAGATACTAAGCAGATCTGTTGTGTTTAGAATTATCCCTCTAATTCCTATTCATATTTGACTATTACAATAAATCCATTAAAAATAAGTTATATGTTTATTTATATTAGATTGAGGATATTTTCCTNTGCCTTCTTCAAAAGGAAGGAACACATGGTAGATACTAAGCAGATCTGTTGTGTTTAGAATTATCCCTCTAATTCCTATTCATATTTGACTATTACAATAAATCCATTAAAAATAAGTTATATGTTTATTTATATTAGATTGAGGATATTTTCCTAAAGAATTCTCAATGACTTGCTTGTTCCATGGTTTTCTACCTTACCTGCTGGAGCTAGTATACATAATCCTAATACGAGTTCTTCTAGAAGATCAGGGGTAAAAATATAAAATCTTAATATAAACCAATACACAAATTGTATACAAAATATAAATATTCTGTGACTGATAACTATAAACCCAGTTTGGACTTCTGGAAGTTCTTGGTTCACATAATGCTGAAGCCTAGGGTGCAATATTACGCTAACCAAGAATTCCAGACACACAAACTGGGTTTAGAAAAGGCAAAGGAACCAGAGATCAAATTGCCAACATTTGCTGGATATACAGAAAGCAAAGGAATTCCAGAAAAATATCTACATTTGTTTTATCAACTATGCTGAAGCCTTTGATAATGTGGATCATAACAAACTGTGGAAAGCTCTTCAAGATATGACAATACCAGACCATCTTACCTGTCTCCTGAGAAACCTCTACACAGGTCAAGAAGCAACAGTTAAAACCCTGTATGGAACAACTGATTGGTTCAGTATTGAAAAGGAGTAAGACAGGACTGTCTGTTGTCAAACTGCTTATTTAACTTATACACTGAGCATATCATAAAAATTGCCAGCCTAGATGAGTTACAAGCTGGAATCAAGATAGGCAGGAAAAATATCAAAACCTCGGATATGTGCATGATACCACTCTAATGGCAGAGAGCAAAGAGAAACTAAAAAGCATTTTGATGAGGGTGAAGGAGGAGAGTGAAAAAGCCAGCTTAAAACTCAACATTAAAAACTAATATCATGGCATACAGCTTCATTACTTCATGGCAAATACAAGGGGAAAAGGTGGAAGCAGTGACAGATTTCCTCCTCTTGGTCTCTAAAATCACTGCAGGTGGTGACTGTAACCATGAAATCAAAAGATGATTGCTTCTTGGCAGNTACCAGGCTCCTCCACCCATGGGATTTTCCAGGCAAGAGTACTGGAGTGGGGTGCCATCGCCTTCTCCGAAACTTGGCTAGGCATAAGGATACAGCCATAGTGTGTGGAACGGCAATGAGGAAAAATGGGAAGGCAAGTTTCCATACCTTCCAGCTGAAGGATAGCAATAATGATCCTGGGCCCTAGAAACCAATAGGGAACACTGTGAGAATAAATTAGATCCAGTTTTCCTTTGGAGGAAAGACACTATATAATTTATGATATTGTTATTATAATCATTAGTCATCTTTGCCTAGATTTATGGAGTGACTCATTCTAAATTAAGCCTTTGGAACAATAAGAAGAGGGAAATTTATGAGACCTACAATGATTTTCTAGTCTCATAAAAGATTGTAGTACTTGATTCTTAAGATGCTGAAATATCTCTGCCTCTTAACAGCAGGCTACAGGGACCATCCTTTGATTCATTATTTGATATGTCTTTCAGGTCTCCATCCTCCTGCTCTCCAGGACTAATAATTCAGCAAGCATTTTAACAGTCACCTTGGCTGACAGTAAATTATTTTAACTTACCTTTAGAGGGTCTATTTCTCTCCTCTTCCTCTGAGAATAACAAGCGTTACTTTTTAATCCTTTAATTTTTCTATACATTCACTTGATAATTTTTGAGCACCTTTAACCTGCAAAGCAATAAGCTAGATGTAGAGAGATAAAGGGAATAAGATTCTGTTCATCCCTCAAAGAGCTTGCAGTCTGGTTGGGAGATGTAAGTAAGAGGACAGGGTCTGAAGACCATTTAAAGAAGACTGACTGGATAAACAGTGTGAAAGGGAAGGCTGAGTACAAGATTTTCCCTCCTGGCAAAGTGGAGAGAGAATGATCTCGCTAAGTAGATCGGGAGCAGATCTGGAGAAAGACCATCAGCTCTGTTTTAGGCACACTGGGCTGAGGATGAATACAAAGTCCAGGAAGAAGCTTGATTCATGGATCTGGATTAAGGGAAAGAAGCAAGACTGGAAATAGATGTGAATTTCATCCAAAAAGAAATCCTGGGAATGGGTGAGATACTCAG